>MKEJ01067964.1:0-10084 GCA_001753735.1 Embelia ribes | reverse complement strand
CAACCCGATTTATGCCATTCAATTATGAAATATTATATCGTGCTGTGCTTTTAAGAAAAAATAATTTTTGGGGCCTTATATCCGGATCCTTGTTGGTGACATTATAGCTGACACACCCAGTTTTCGTGGCTATAAAAGGGTTAGTTTTTAGCCATTTTAAAGACATAACAAAATACATAGCACATACACTGCATTACAATCACTTACTGTCATATAGAAAAAGTGAGTACTGCACTATCAAAGGCTCAATTGCACGCCTCGATTGCAGCTTCCTTCGAATTGTGAGAGCTGAAGTTGTACCTTGGGAACTCATTGCCGATGCTAGCTAGAAGTAGACTGATGGCGGACAAATTTGAGTTTAAAGGGATACAATCATACTGTGGTCTCGTTTGATTTTATTAGTATACAAAATTCAACAATATATTCTATTTGATTTACTTTTTATTTCACATTTTATTCTAATAATTGTATACAACATATTCTTCATATTCTTTTAAGAAATTATTATTGATATGCGGAATGGAGTATCCTATAGAAATCTACAATTTAGAAATTTCCTACACCATGCAATTTAGAAATTTCCTACACCATTCTTTGCATATTTTTTTTTAAAAAATTACTAGATCGATTCTATATATTACAATAAAATATAAAAAATGTTTTGTCCAAGTGTTTCTCTTGATATAACCTTCCTTTACACTGTAAGGGATTAATTAGGTTTTAAGTTAATTTTTCTTTTTTGTATGATCGGTTAGTGGATTAAGGGTTTCTACTTTGGATTGTAAAACTTTATTTGATATGGCTCTCTATTACATTTAAAGGGCTTGAACTTGTTTTAGTCTATTTAAATTTAAAATTAATGCCTTTTTTTTGGATATCAATTAGTGACTTAAGGTTTTTGATTTAGATGTGGAATTGGATTGGAGATGCATATTGGTGGTGATACCGAGTGTCTTTAGGGAATCTCATTGCTGGTTTTAAATGTAAATTTTCAATTGTAATGAATTTAGATGTTCCACCGTGGTTGAGAGTATTTGGTTAGAATAATAATGCCAGTTTGGATATGTATGATGGATGACCTCATCCATTACTAAATAAGTTCACCATACCATCATATTATGACTTCATTGATTGTGTATATGTACAAATAAGCCTTATTGACTCTTTGTAACTAATACCATGATCATGTATGATGGTGTATATACTTTAGAATTGGTGTAGAGGTTAAAATTTCTCTTTAAGAATTGTGACTTGTATGTGTTATGAGTTCCCCCAGCCTGCGATTGATGTATATGAGCATGGGATGTAATTATCAGTGAGTTGGTTTTCCATACAAACCTTATTCATATCTATCGTGAAAAACTTTGTAACTGCAGGAAATATGTGGGCGCGGGACAAAACATCGTCAGATGTATTGAAGATATATTAGATTGCATAGAGAATAATTGTTCACGAGAGCCGATGCAATGTGGGTATATATGATACTACTGATTTTCTTGGTATAAAATGAGTTATTTGTTTGCAGTTGATAATTATGATTGTTTATGTATGATAAAACAAAAGTCTTCCTTTCTATTACCTGTATGATTTTATGGGTCAGCCTATACACAACTACATGAAAATATTGGGCATTGCTATCTATGAGCTGTGACTCAAATATTACTACCTGCATGATTTTATGGGTCAGCCTATACACCCAAAATCGACTGGAGATGTGAACTGTCAAATTTGGGTTGAAAAGTTGGGTGCATTTCTTACCCATCAACAACATATTTCGTTCTATTTCCTCAATTTTTCATACAATAGTTGGCAAGACGATGGGCTACACCTTTTTTCAGTACCATGTTTTACTAAGTAGGTGCAAATATAAGGTGTAATAGCAATTGAACAAAAGCCCACCAGTAGTTATTAGAATTGACATGAAAAACGAACGAGTCAGTGTTGGTTCCTGAAGTATTACTCTCATACTAAGTACATTTTAGAGTATCGTATACTTATCAAAACAATATAGCACGAACTCAACAAAATTTATTATCGACCCTATTTGTCTTCTATGCATGTTAGGCCACTCATTAGGCCAATATAGTTCAATAGGCTAGGAAAAAAAATTGCAATTCAAATGATAATATTGAAATAAAAAAATGAACAAAAAAGAACAATTCTAGTACAACCCCGTACTTTCGCGAGCAGTTCCTTGCATATCATACTCATTTGAAATTGTATAGAACTAAAATAATTTGATGAGTTTTTCCTTGACATTATTCTTTGTTAGGATCGAAGAAGAGATGCTTCGACCATTGTCCAAGTTTAGCATAAATAATTGTCTCAGTTACTTATTTCAAACTCGGCACAAAAGTCGCGTTGCTTCCTAATAAGGGTGACATTGCTATAAACGACTTATGACAAACAAGACTTAATCTTTGTAATTCCACAAATAAATAAATAAATGAAACCCGAGTTAAGACAGAGCTTAGACAAAGTAAGTCAATAACTCAGGTGATATGCTGGAAGCCACTGATGCTCTGATATATCGATGGAGATAGAGGAGAAAAAATGAAATTATTAAAAGAGACACACATAGTGGCCCTGTATAAACGAGATATACTTTAAAATGAGATGACAAATAACAAGCTATAATGTAANNTTTTTATTTTTATTTTTGCAAGCAACACAAAAGATTTGGCTAAAAACTTCACCTTAACAATATTTCATATATCTTTATGATGTATAGGATTATAAATGAGCCAAGCGTACACACTAGTACAACTCATTTGTGAACGAGCAGGTTCTAAAATGAAGCCCTAGTTCGACCCCTAAGTAAAGCCATAGGAATTGGCTTTGCTGAAAAATAATTATAGTGGTAAATTATTAGGTAAGAAGAAGACTAATGAATGATTTAACTCCTACAGAGTTTGAACCAAAAAATAAATAAAGTTTTATTACCCTTTTCTTGTTCTTTACACTAATATTGTAGTGTATTTTTATTTTATTTTTTTTCGCTCTTTTTGCCTTTAGGGTTCGTCATGGAGAGACATACCAGTTGTGGTTATGTCATCAGAGAATGTGCCTGCCCGAATCAACATGTAAGGCTCCTTCTGTCACGTCTAGGGTAGCGCTATTCGTTACTGCAACTGTTGTATCTGGACCATCCATTGCTAACATGTGCTGGCAATGAACGATTCGGATTATGCAGCCACGACTTCTACTAGCATTACTTTTACGTTAAAATGTTGCACTTACCGAGCATGAACTCAACATTTATCTTACAAAAAAAATTGTGTTGAAATGTACCACAAAAGGTGTCTTGAATACTTAAGAGAAGTATATCACTTCCCTTTTACCGAATTTTTAGAACGTAATTTTACACAAAATATGATATTAAACTCATCCGTAAAACACAACAGTCTTTTTCGTCTCGCGTTATTGGCTATGCAAACAATTATAAGCACACATTATAACTTACATGGTCCTTTTTGGCCCCTGATAAAATACTTCCTTTGCAAAAGCCCTTGCACAGAACAAAATAACATGTCCAGTTTTTATTTTTATTGTGCATGTTTATTTTTGCAGGTGCTTGGAAGGAGGGGCAGAACAATTCTTGCTAAAACCAGTTCAATTATCGGATTTGAAAAAGCTTCAATTCCATATTTCAAAGCCTATTATTAACCAGAACCTCGAATACTCGATAGAAGAAGAAGAAGATGATGATGATGAGAATGAAAATCATAGCAAGAAATTAATTAACAAGAGAAAATCAGTCTCTTCGGATTGCTCCGAGAGAAGTAGGCCTAAAATGGGGAACTAGTTGTGCTTTCAGTTCTTTTCTAATCTAACTATTTGTGTCTTTTGTGTTGAGTTTTTTTGTTTCAACTTTTTTTTTTTTTTTTTTTTTTGTTTTTTTTTTTTCAATTTTTTTTTTTTTTTTTTTTTTTGGTGATGAAAATATGGGTATGTATGGTGTAGGCTTACCATTTTTGTATTAATTCTATTATATGACACTGGAATTATATTAGCAAGGCTCAGTTTGATTTACCCATTTTTATGTCAAAAAATCGAGAGCTTATTATTGGATTTATACACCATCTTAACTAGAAATAATTGGATAATCTTTAGTTGTCCCTTCAATATTTTGTTCTGTTGGATTTCTTTTAGCCTCTTCGACTAAAGCTTTACTATCTTAAATTTTCAACGAAAAATTGTGTTTATAATTTGCTTAGCATACAAAATGTTAGATATCAAGCCCGAATCTTCCCAGTTTCCTTGTTAAAAATCATGTTTAACTAGCTTAGCACACAAACGATTGTGATTAGATAGTAGCGAAGAGTAACTTCGGGAGCCTGTTTAAGAAAGTTGAATTTCTGCAAATTTGATGCGCAATTTATGCAAACAATCCTGTAAATAATGCAGGTGTATTATATTAGATTATTACCATAATTTACTTATAATCGCATAAACAGTAAAAATGTTAATCGTGATGAACTAATTTTAGCAATTTACCCAAGAAAATGTCAACACCCTACTATTTGCTTGAGTTAAAAACTGAGCGCAGTGTCCATTCACAGTCAATAGAAAGTATTTTTTTACCATCAAGTTTGGTTCATTACACGTGTCTATACATACATGTGAGAAAAAAATCATATTTGCATGTCTTTCGGATAAGGATTCTACACCTAGGTCGCGAAAATCTTCCATCCTAGGGTGCCAAACTGTACTCCGCTTCCACTCCCCTAAAGCCCTCTTAGCAATTTTTTGAAGAATTTCCAGTTTCTTGCACTCAGTTTTGCTCCACGAACTTGTGGCCTAATTCTAAGCCCAACAAGAGTAGAAAACGATAGAAATTAATTTTTTTTTTAAATATACTAAGCAAAATTAGAGAAAAAAAATAAGAGTTGGGGAGGAACATGAAAAATAGCCTCCTTTCTGTCATCTATCAAAATTTTCCAGGTACTTTCACAGTCTATATATACTCACCAAATTGAACAATCAACTCAAAGACCATTCACCAAGTGAGCTTCACAATAAACCAACAAAAGAATATCCTGTACATTTTGTGAGACTATCTACTTGAAGGATAGACAACTACATAAATGATCAAAACTGAATTTACCTCATCCACCTAATAATAGCTCACTATTTTCTAAATAAAACTATGTTCTTTTCCTTCTTCACTAAATAATTCAAACTCGATGAACATTTCATTTTCCATCCGGGTATTTTTCGGTATTTTGAATTCTAACATTCTCGTAAGCTTTAAGCGCCTCAGAGGTAAAATTTCCCAAAGCCTCGAAAATTGGGATCAAACCTGCTTGTATACTGCTTGAACCTTTGCTGTGAACTCTCTCTTCGGCCCATTTCTTTTTTATCAAATCCAAATCAACCTTTAGATCATCCATCGCTGAAACACCGCTATGATCAGAGGGAACAAGTGATCCAGTGTCGCTTGTGTCTATTTTTCCCCTCTCTGTACGAAGAATCCTAAGCTGTTTCTCAAAATCCTTTGAGAGATACTCAGCTTTAAGCCTCTGCCGCTGCTCCTCACCTTGATTTTCCAGCAAGTGTTCCAAACTCAAAGCGAAATTTTTCATTGCCTTAACCACTCTTGTTTCCGAAATCCTTTCCATTCCTTGGGACCAATCATTACAAATTACAAAAGCTTGGGGAGCCCCGATTCGACCAGGGGAATACGGAATAACCCCATCAGAAGTTTCTTCGGGTTCGTAAAACATACACCTCAGTAGCCATCCGTTTAGAGATTCGACAAAAGATTTTTGGGTTGTGATCCAATTACTAAAATGTTCACACCAAGTACGAAGCTCCACCTCCAGTTCGAGAGTGGCTTTCAAGCTTGACCCGCCACGAGAGTTGGCATTTGTTCTCAAACTCCGAGCTTTACTCTCTATGATAGCTTGAAACTGCTTCTGGTGGCACTTGAGCATGCTCCTCCACATTCTTACCAACCTGCAAGGAGCAAAAGGTTCGAAAATTGAGAAACATTTAAAGATAAAATGAATAACTGTATCATAATGTAACAAATATATCCAAGAATTTGTTTCTTCATCGAAAGAAAAAGATGATGCCTCAAGTGTTGCAACTGTTATAATAATTCCATCATGTATATACGTAAATTTTACATCCCAAACAAGGAAGCAAGTATCAAATCTTTCTCCATCTGTATGGTGAGTCAAATAAATTTTTAATCACTTGTAAATGTTAATTTTCTACCTAGAAATCAACTGAACTCCAAAATAAGGACAGAAGTGGGTTTCGTGTTTCGTGGGGGAGGGGAGTGAGGTTCAATCCATATAGCAAGGACAAAAGAGTACATACCCGTATATTAGTTCGGAGACTTGAGGCTGCAACTCCTCATCCCTCAACTTGTGTATCCTCCTTGATATAGCATCAACGGTTCTGATGCAGACATTGAGTTTTGTCACCAACTTCCTTACGGAAGCTTGAGCGGCATCAATCTTACCAGATTCCGCTCCACGCTCATCCAAAATTTTCAACCACTTGCATTGTTTTTCATAGATAACACGAAGCCTTTCTTCGTCCTAAATACAAGGCAACCGTTTAATAATGCAAGCAAAACAACAGAATTGCAACAAGTAGAAATGCGTAATAATCCATGATGGAATTGACTATACACACAAACACATGCAAATACAGACTACCTGTGGTAGTATCAACTTTCAACATTACAAAATACCCTTGACTGCATAAAACTTTAAATAGTGGTAGATATGCCATGCCGAAGTGAATAAACGAAGAAGAATATCATCCAGTACATGCTTAAAAAGGCTACCCTTGACTACATAAAACTTAAAATTACTTGAGAAACATGTGATTTAAAGCTTGGTAGTATCAACTATCAACATCACAAAAATTCTCCATCCCGAAGAATATGAAAGAGCAAGAAAACAACAGTACAGATAAGCTAAAATGCCACACTTCCCTTTCCAGTTTTACTAAACAATCAAAGCAGAACTGTCGCAATTGATTATTCTCTAGGTCAATCCATTAGTTTCTTGAGCTATGCATAGCAATATCGGCAAACCAACTCTGAGATGTACATGCCTTATAGTTTCTATAACAAGGAGTCAAAAGTACATAAAAGAAACACAGGTAACAGGACAAAAAGTACTGTAAACTTGAAACCTTAGACCAACATCAAAGGGTAACCCAAGATGTGGGTGCTTCTCTAAATAAACAATTCAAAAAGTGTAAATTCTAGGTTACGACTGCAGCTCTCAATCCACATAAGCAAAATCCACAAACTATACGCGGCGGATAATTATTGCAAGGGACATTATAATATAATACCAATGGGTGGGTAACCATAAAGAACACACTATCCAAAGATAAATTAAAATTACTGACATGACTCTCCATAAATGAAGCTAGAACAGAGCCTGTTAAATTTCTCGTATCAGCTCTTCTATATAAGAGATGAAGGAATTTGAAGTACGTGTTTACTGTGCGTGAAAAGTTGAATTTAAAATTCACATCCCATGGATCAATAGGTTCCATCATTAACTCTGGGAAAGTTTCTTATTGAGTTCTTATAAAAAGTAGTTCTCAAGACAATAAATAAACTGTTAATCATCTTATAGACCATTGCGTTGTTCACATAACATGTTCATCCAATTTGCATGTTTCTCCTCGGTAAACAGGTCAATGTGAGGAAAAAACAGAGATCATATTGCTGTTGAATGTATATATGTCTTAACATACATAACGGAAAACAAACCGCCAGATTATAAATCTATCCAGAAGAAGAAATAAATATTAGACTCGTTATCACCTTAACTTCCTTATATAGTTTCTTCTCCCACACGTAAAGCTTCTCCAAAGTCGACGAGAGGTTGCCAGGCTTCATACCACTGTTCTTTGCCGAGTCCTCACGGTATGCTTTAGCTAGTTTCATTGTGCTATAAGAAAATCTTACTGACCGCTTGGATGGAGGATCTGAATATGGCGAAGATGGAGCTACATTGCACAGGAAACGGGATAAAATTTCTGCATTGAAGACACAAGTTCCTATAAGAACCATGGTCAATGTTTCTGAAACCACGAGTTTTTTTATCCTATCATTAGAGAGCTGCAACTTGGTTAACAAAAGGTAATTTAAAGTAGATGATACAGTTTAAGTAACAGAATACATCCTGAAAGTCGGTAATGATTTTGACATTTTAAGCAGCCTCGCATAATTCACCACGTATGATGGTTATCTAACCCTCAATTCAGGCTTCGAGAAAATAAAAAAGGTGCTATATAGGATAACAACCTTTCATATGACACAGTTAGGTATCGTCTGTTCTCATTGCTTTTGATTCTAAGCATTCCAAATAGGTAGATGTGTTATGTCTCAACAAACAAGCCAGCACAAAATCCAAACTTAAAAACAACAGATAATGTACATAAAAGAAAATAGAACAAAACAAAAGCAGTGCCAATGAATACATGCAGAAAAAACAACTGTGTCCTTGCTAATCAATAGAGGCTATACCCCCAACTAATCCATTTTATGAAAGAAATTAGACAATAACACTTCCACAAAATATTTGTCAGAAGGACAACCAGTGGAAGGAACTGCTAAAAGTTAAAAAATACCCTGGAAATGCATCTGTGTCCCTATAAAGTGTAATCTGGTAACCAGCTTTTTTAAGGAGATCCCCTATCAAAGATAGTACAGGAAAAATATTAAAAGGGAAGATTTAAGATACACCACCGGAAAATTCAAACAACCAACCAACATACTACAGACCACAGAAATTAATGTGACAAAAGTAACAGAGTGAATACCTTTAAGTAAAGCGAACTTAGGCTGATGAGGCAGTTTGCCAACCTCAAGCAACATAGCTACTTCCTTGCCATACTTAGAAGCTGTAACAAATTCATCCCTAATTTCAGCAACAACTTCCTGCAAGTCACGCGTCCCACGAGCAGATGCTGTGGTCAAGCTATTCGATCTGGAGGATTCTACATCGTGTATTGATGTCGTCTCCACCTCAAAAGTCACCCCCTTCTTTCTAATAGACCCATCCCCTGTGATTGTATCAGGACTGCTTCGTACCTCTTTCACGTCGACTGAATATGCCACCTCATTGATTTCTGATGGCACTTCCTTTGAACTCACCCCAATGTTCTGTAAAGGGACACCTCTTGTTGTGCCCTCACTAAAACCACGTAATGGAACTGTCTGTGGACTTCCTTCACTCGACTGTTTCTGTGACATTTCCCCGTACTGCTTCTTGGATGCCCCATTACTTGAAGTCAGCCCACTACCAGGCTTTCGTGATGACACATTACTGGAACTGTCCTCCTCTACGGTTTTCCTTATTCTATCTTCATTCAGATTTTTCCTCCTATAAGTTTCTCTATATACTTCAGACTCTGTTTCATCTTCCAGATCAGGAATACCCTCTCTCTCCCTTACTTCAGTTGAATCAGGACTACTTGCAATTGATCCATACCCATATGATCCATATGTGTAACCAGGGTAACCATTATCATACCCATCAAAAGGGTTGAGAAAGTCCCAAGCAGACGCCTTTGGCGATGGAGGTGGTGGTGGATCAGCTGGACGACTCGGTTGCTGATTCGGAACCCCACGAGCCAGGGACTGCATTGGGTACCCATAGTATCCTCCATTCCCGTATGGGTCGGTTGAATATGAATTTAAATATGAGTTCGATGCATCTGGCAGTTGCCATGATGCTGAGGACGTCGTCGGATCGTAAATCACAGACTGAATCTGCGGTGAAGATCTCTTCATGTAATACGCATATGAAGTTGATTGTGTTCCGTATTCATTCCAATCCGATTGAGGAGGCAGGTTCATTGGATATGAATGCCAGCCTGTTTGAGATGGTGGGTATACACCATAAGGTGTCCAACCCATCTCAGGAGGTGGATTCATACCATATTGCCTCCAACCTGTTTGAGAAAGCGGTGAAGAATATGAAGGCCCTTCATCTTTACGATGTGAGCTATCATGTAAATGATTATGGCCGGGTGATGAATCAAACTCAGAACCAGAACTAGAGGACAAATGCAAGTGCGATCCTTCCCCATCATTGTCGTG
>MKEJ01067957.1:0-10711 GCA_001753735.1 Embelia ribes | reverse complement strand
TTTCCTAATCTTTCTGCACATCCATCTCAACATATGAATATCTGCTCCACTCATCTTATGTTCATTTTGTTTCTTAATAGTCCAACACTCAATTTCATGTAATAAAATTGGTCTTAACGTGATTCTGTAAAATATTCATTTCAGTCGTAAAAGCAAATTGTGATCACATAATATTCTGAAAGTACTTTTCCATTTTTTCTATCATACTTGTATTCTATGATTAACAGTTCTTTTTATCCCACCATTGCTCTGCAAAATGGATCCTAGATAATGGAAATGATTAGTCTGTGGCACTATCTCTCCATCTAATTTAACAACAATCGGATCCACCACAAGTCGTCCACTAAAATTGCACCCTTTATATTCCATTTTTATCTACTAAACCTAAAACCGCGTGACTCAAAATTGTGTCTTCATAGCTCTAGTTTTTCAGTTTTGGCCTCTATGGTCTCTAATACATATACTTGCATATCAAAATTTCAATACTTGATAAGAATAAGATAATATAAATCAAAATAATAGAAGTAAAAAACAAATTATTGAATCCTAGAAGTGCTAAAAAATTAATTCTCATACTATTGTTATTAATTTTTTTTATTTTCCTAGGAAATGATAGCCAATAAGTTATCCATAAGTTTTCAATCGTTTCCTTTGAGTTTCCCAATTGTTTTCAGAACATTTCCCAATAGTTTCCTTTGAGTTTTATATGCGTATCTTCAATTATTTTCCAAACGTTTCTGGATCGTTTCCTGCGCGTTTCCCCCTAAAATTATTTGGCATTTCCGGGGAAACGCGATTCCCACCCGAAAACCGCGTTTCAGGCAACTATGGCTTGAGTATCCTCTTATAAAAAAGTATTTAAGGTAATGAAAAAAATATGCTGAAGAGCATAATTTCAATCCAGATAATTATGATTATAATGAATTAATAGGGTTATCTTTTATTTGTTTCTTCAAATGTACCTTTTCCAGATTTTGGGAAATAACATTGATCGATAGGCGTGCCATCAAATCCAGTTTCTTAAGATACATAAGCAAGCACTTGTGTAATTATGGACTGGAAAATGATAATATTTGTACAAAATTTTGGCAATTTGACATCTAACTCTTCCCGCAAAATACTATTAGGATGTTACTTGGCAAGGACATATAGCTGGAGTTGATGCTGCTCTAAAAACATTCAAGGCTGAGGAGTCATATTCAATCAAGAAATTGCCCCAGGTTGGTGTGTTACTTCTTCTTGAACTTTCGCATATGCTTTTTTTCTTGTCTGCTGTTTTACCTTGAAGTAGATAAGAGATGGCAAATGAAGTCATTTCCCGTTAAACTGTTTCTATTTTAAAAGTCGAAACATACATTCATGTGAGAGAAAATACCCATTCCTTGTCCTTCAGGTGTTATTGTTCTTAATGAAGAGGGTACTGAGGGGTTTTTTGAACTCTATATTAAAATGTCCCGTCTTGAGGGTTTGAGAGTTTGGGTAGAACGGAAAAGGGTCCAAATAGTTTGATTTACGCTAAATAAGAAGCATAAGCCATATGAAGGAAAGTATTATCCAATACGATTATGTGTCTTAAGAAGCTTCTTATCTTGCTGCTTAAAGTAAAATCTATTTTCAGAATCTGGAGATATTATCGTTAGAAGGCACATGCCAAACCTGAGACACATAAACGAATTACATCCTCGTTAACTTGCTGCACTAGCCTTTGCTTTAATCTTACTAGTATGCATGGTTTACCTCCGGTAGCAACATTTGCTTTTTATTTCTTGGTGTTAGTACGAAAATTCTATCAGTTAAAGCGTTACAGAAAAATAAAAAGATTGCTGTGTATACCATATTGACACTAAATCTTATCGAGTCACCCCAGTTAGTACCGCTGCCCATTTCCCTTTCGGGGATCGAGTCCCTTTTCTTCTGTTATTTCCTTTTTTCTCACAACACTACCTGTTACTATAAAGCCTACATAATTCCACATTTCACTTGAAGAATAAAATACCATGAGACGCTATGGGGACTTGTTTGTCATCAAGCAATTGACTTGCAAAAAATGTATATTATTGGTTGTTGCAGATCCTTCCAAGAATGATTGGAAGCTCATCCCATTTATTTCACAATGTGAACACAGCTATGCAAACTTATACGGAGTTAGATGCCTTTAAAAAACTTTATTCCAGTGGCAAAGTCAGTGATATATCAGTATACACCCACGAAGCCCGATGGATAAAATCACCATCTGAGCTTAAGTTGATGAGAGACTCTGCATCAATAGGTTGCCAGGTACTTAATCCACAACATTTTCCTATGATTTCCTTTGCAAGGTTTCTTCTTCTTTCCTGCAATTTTTTTTTTTTGCTAACGTTCAACAAATTCTTTTATCCTATTGTTGGAGCAATAATTGGTTCTAGGAATATGTAGCAGAAAAGAAAATTTTCTTTTTGCATGCATGTATTTTATCAGCACACAAGAAGACTGCCACCTTTGCATCAATTTTCCCCGTAATCAATTTTTGACCAATAATGGTTAATAAGCGTTCTTACAACGAATATCTGATCAATGTACTCATTCATTCATTCCTAACTCTAAGCTTATTTAGCCCCTTCTTTACCAAGTTCACTTTCTCATGGAAATGACCCATAAGTGCTTGTATTTGGCTTTACTTAAGAACATGTTGCTTTTCACACTGTATCCATATAGCTAAATCTTAATTGTATTTTGTTGTTGTCTTGGTTAGGCTCTCTTACAAAGTATGCTTCATTCCAAGGCATTTCCTCACGAGGCTATGTTGTCAGCTAAGGTTGAGTACGAATGCAAAATGAGGGGTGCACAAAGAATGGCGTAAGCTTTTGATCTTTTTATGGACTCATGAAAGTACTGAATGGCATTGAGTGGATTTGTTAACTCCCTCGCTTCTATTTCCCCTTCTACCAGCTATACTTTGTCTTTGATCTACATGAAAAAATTTCCACTGGAAATATGAAGTCTCAACATCCTTTTTTTTCGTTCCTGTGAATTCAAGTTTTTGGATTCTTATTAACCGAGTTAATGTTTCATTAATAGATTCCATCCAGTGGTTGGTGGTGGATCTAATGGTAGTGTCATACACTACTCCAGAAATGACCAGAAAGTAAGTAAATGATTTTTAGGCTATTTTCTTTCTTTAAAGCGAAGATTCTGTGAAAAGTTTATTGTTTATATATTTCTCTGTGATTTATGTTAACAGGTCCAAGATGGGGATCTTGTCTTGATGGACATTGGATGCGAATTGCACAGCTATGTTAGCGATCTTACACGCACCTGGCCACCTTGTGGAAGCTTTTCTCCTATTCAAGTAAACAACTAATATCTATATTTTTTGCTTTTGTATGTATGGTTTAAGCAGACAGAGGGAAGAAACAATAGTAGAAAAACTATGCAGTGAATTACCACGGCCAGAAAGTTTGTGGCTTTGCCATCTATTATTTATAGATGATTTTTTTTTTCATCCTATAACTTGTTGGCATCTAGAATGTATAGATTTGAAACATTAAGCGAGTTATGATAAAATTCCTAGCAGCATCAAATGTTAGGACAAAGCATAGAACATTATGAGTTGAGCACAATTCAGAAATGAATATTGATGAATAGTATACAATATGGCGTGTTGATCTAACTAGTATACAGTAAGATGACCATAAGTAATTTGTACTTCTTTACAGAATCGGTAAGTTGTACTTGTGTTTGATTCTAATCGACTTTTTTTAGTTCTTTGAATATTACTTGGAATCATTTAATGAAATATGATGCCAAAAGTGAGTATATTTATATTTTTTGCTTTTAATATCATTGTCAAAAGTTGAATACATAAATAAAAGTTGCAATAGCGCTCCTTGACTGATATATATATTACTTTTGCATCTGCAAATTTTTCTCTATATTTATTATCCGCAAAGTGCTTGCTTACTGTAAAAAGTTTCACCATTTATCGATGTGGGATATGAATTGTATGCATATATTTCAGGAAGAACTTTATGAACTTATTTTAGAGACAAACAAGGAATGTCTTGACCTTTGCAAGCCTGGCACGAGCATCCGGCAAATTCACAATTATTCGGTATGATTGTGGTGTTATTATCCTTCAATTTTTTTTTTTTTTTTTCACATCAGGTGAGTGTAAAAATCTTGGCAAGGAAATTATTTATTTTCTGCTTCTTGCCCTAAATTCACTTTTATCTGCTTGTTCAAGAGTCATCTCCAGTAAAAAGACTGGTTCCGTGATTCGTAAAAATTTCAAGAATAATGTTTGGTGGTTCTGAATTGTCAAAATATGAAATGATTACTGTGTAATTTTTTTAATATTGCTGTTATTTCAACCATGAGAAATTCCAACTTGGAGAGCAAAATTTTCTTTATACGAGTCTAAAAGTGAACTGGTTAAGCAGCTTGAAGCTATAATGAATAATGGAGCTTGCTAAGAGTAAGAATATTAAATTGATGCTACATGATGTAGGTCGATAAGATGCGGAAAGGTTTTAAGGAGCTTGGAATTTTGAAATATGAAGGACATCATAGTTACTATCAGTTGAACCCGACAAATATAGGTATACTTGCAATTCAATCTTGTAGAGTATTACATACAGTAATTTTAGAACACACTTTTGCTTGTTTGTTTCTCAAGTGTTTTTCTTGCTTATACGAAACTAATTCCTGCTGTCTCAGGTCATTATCTTGGAATGGACGTCCATGATTGCTCGACAATCAATACTGACCGACCTTTGGAGCCAGGAGTTGTAAGTTGTTTCTCTGGTATCTTCATTCTTCTACCTCTAGTATATGAGTTTTATCGATTAAGATATTCCATGCTCTAAATACAATATGTGTCTTTTTTTGCTCTTTGATTGGATATCTCTAGAAGTTGATCCAACCGTTTTATGCACTCAGAACAACTAGATGTTATGTTGCCTTTGGCAAAAATATAAGTCATTTTAAGATGAGGAGAGCGCTATTTTACTCTTGTTTTCCTTTGAACACTGTACTATCGAAAACTTTTGTCGAGTAAACTGGTGATTGGACTTCATCCAACAAATGCTTCCTTTTTTTATTAAAAAAAAAATGGTGGCGAAAAAAAGGTCCTTGGAAGAAGAAATAGGATCATGTTAGGTAGGTGATATTTTAACTCCGAGAGAAGTCCTTGCCATTAAGGAATTTCTCTTTTAGGCTTGTCAAGCCTTCCAGCCATTATTGCTCTAATGGTTAAGGGGATTTCCCAGCAAAGTTTAAGTCGTTAGCCTCGACAGGGTATTACTTTAAGAACGAATTCTGTCTATCCAAATAGGATGCTGTTGGGTACATCCTAACATCTTCATCGATCTATCTCCAAAAACTAAACGCTTGATTATAAATTGGAAGATACCCAACATAGAATTTTTTCACCACAGGTTTTTTTGTTTTTTTTTGTTTTTTGTTGACAGGTGATAACTATTGAACCGGGTGTTTACATCCCCAATGGGTTTAGTTCTCCCGAGAGGTACTTTTCTATTGCTTCATCCAGTCGTAAAAATGATCCAACATTTGCACCCCTTTTCAATTATTTCCACCATTCGTATTACCATCTTTTGAGTCATCACCAGATTTTCTCTAGTAATGGCAAGTTATATTCATAGCCCTTCTTTGTCAGATAATCCATTTGTCTAAAGTTGCATTGTTGATTCATCATGCAGGTTCCATGGCATTGGGATAAGGGTTGAGGATGAAGTCCTTATTACAGAATCAGGTTGCGAGGTATGAATCTGTTATTGTCAAATATACATTTTCCCCACTTGCGAGATCCTCGGGGCTTGTATAAATAGCATATGAATCTCATTTTTTCCCCTCCTTTTATCTCACTGTTCCTAGTTTGGTACAATGGAATTGAATTCTTCTCTTGGAATGAAATTTAACATGCAACAATTTGGAGTATTCCAAATTACTATCATCATTCTATATTGTTTTGTTCTCTTTATAAAGATTGCAATGGACATTCCACCAATATCTATTACTTATACTGACCATAGGCGGAACGAGGAGGGGACCAAGGAGGGGCCACGGCCCCCCGACCCCCGAAATTCCTTCCAAATATCTATATAGAAAATTTGAAGATTTTTTATTTCGCCATTAGGTTGTTCCCTTGAAAAAATTATATATAACCCCTTATATAGTTCAAGTGGACTCGGCCCTCCCTACCCGTAAATCTTGGATCCGCCGCCGATACTAACTAATATATCTATTGCAATGGTTTACGCTAATATTTGTCTACTTTTTTATTTTCCAATAGTGTAATATTAGCTTCAATTATTATCATTAAAGCTCTATCCAAAAATGATACAGAATAATCTGCAATAGTGGTTGTTATCTTGCAGTCCGCCAGTTTATTTCAATTGTAATTTTCAATGCAGGTTCTCACGGGGTCTTTGCCGAAAGAGATTAAACACATCCAGTCTCTGCTCAACAACTATCCTCATGGAACTACTGCTCAAGATGTAGCGTGTGCCGGTGCCAATTAGCATGACACTAGACATTTACGTTATCACATTACATATTCAGAAAAAGTTACTTCTCTACATTTGTTATGTTTGCAGAGAAGATTTTACAAATTCATTGGTTATTTATCTATAAATTGGGTTTAATGGGAGTATACTGTACATTTTTTTTTTTATAATAATTTGTTGTATACTAACATTCTGAATGCCAAATGTGTTATTGCTTTTAGTTTGCCTGTAGCTAGTTGACAATAATGAAAAGCAAAATACTTTTATACCTCTGATCTGATTGTAACTGAAAGTTTCCTGTTATCAACTTCTTTCATTAACTCCTGTTGCCAATTGTCGATTCTTTCATCGGTATTTAGAGCATTTGCATCAGTTTCTCTCTGAGACTTTTTTCCATATTTTAGGTAATAAATAGATAGTTAATAATATTTTCTGGCTTTGTATCAAATTACCTAGTGATTACCTAAAATGGAGAATTTCTAGTGGTTCTCCAAATTTAAAGAACTATTATTCATTTTAAATATATGAAATTAATATATTCTTTCTTATGTCACATCACATATTATTATATTAAAAAAAATTAATATATTCTCTTTCTCATCACTTCATTAATATTATTAATTAAAAATAAAAATATAATATAAGTATTTAAAATAATTAATAGTAATTTTAAATTTAATATGTAAAATTAATTATTGTACTTAAAATTATTAAATATGACGTCTAAACCAAAACATAACTATATATAAAATAATTTTTATATTTAAATAAATAATTAATTATGAATATATTAGTATTTATATAACAATATCA
This sequence comes from Embelia ribes, assembly GCA_001753735.1. Taxonomy (NCBI): domain Eukaryota; kingdom Viridiplantae; phylum Streptophyta; class Magnoliopsida; order Ericales; family Primulaceae; genus Embelia; species Embelia ribes. Next base: position 3,395 of record MKEJ01067957.1, on the reverse strand, counting down.
TTTTTAAAATTGTATAATAAACGTAGAATTGAATTTAATTTTTAATATTTAAATTATATATTTATTAAAAATTAAAATTAAATTTTATATTATAAAAATTTAATATTTAATGCTAAGAGCTAGTAATTTTTTTTATCAAGCAATTCCATGTATATTTCTATTATTTATATAATGAATTTTTGTAGGATTTTGTTATTTATATTTTTCTTCTATCCCATCATTGCTATTCCTCATTTTCTTTATTTGCTTAGAAAGAGATTTTATTTATATTTTTTTATATAACTAATTAATAAATTAAATAAAATTAAAATTATAAATTTAAAGTTAAGAAATAATTATATTTTTATTAATACATAGTTAAACAAATAATATTTCATAATTATGAATGTATTTTTATGTGTGGAATTTTAAATGTGGAATGGTTAAAGATATGAAAATAATATTTTAATGTAGTATAGAATGTAATATTGTAAGGCCTAGTGAACTATGGGGACTAAATTCGTAATAAACATAAAGTATTATTGAAAACAAATCCATCGGTTTCTCAACTTACGTTATCATTCGATATCAACTCACAGAGAGAAGGAGAGAGAGAGAAGGGTTCTTGTAACAAGATCCACCAAATCAAAGGAGAGGATAGCTCGGATCGACAAATCCTCTCATCGTTGTCTCCATCGTAAGGTAAGAATTATTATCAAACCTTTTCGTATTCATTAGTGTCTTTGAACTCCAATCAATCACAACATATCTAATGATCAATTGGAATAAGATTTATGAATCAATAGTGAAATTCTTAATCAATTTCGTATAGGATTCAACAGTTGTGGCTTGTGTTCGGGTGATAATATTTAGAGCTTTCTCAGTGAGCTTTCCAAGAGAGATTTTTTGTTTCGAATAAAAGCATGTATATTTAGAATTCAATTATATTGAAATCCATATTTAGAATTCAATTATATTGGAACCCATATTCTGGGACTTTAATTCTAGACATAATCTTAGAATAGTCGTTTCTAGTGGATAATAAAGTTTAAGGTCTCAGATCGGTCTGGAAACAAGTAGGACCAGTTGGATTTTGTCTGTGGGGATTTAGACCGATCGTGGAATGGGTTGGACCAGTCCGAATGGAGCTGGAAAGCCTTAGACCGATCGGGGAATAGGTCAGACTTGTCGGGGAATGGGTTGAATCGGTTCAGTTAGGACAACTCTATAACCTTTCACGGAAAAGGCCATAAATTTTTCTAGAAAACTCAAAATTGAGTTCTGTTTGAACCGTTAGAAAGATAATTGAATGAGCTTTTCAATCATGCCAATTTGATGAAAAAAGCTTCCAAAATTTCCCAGTAATCTATAAAAAATCAGGTTTTTGACGTATGAGACACTTTCAATGCATTTTGTGGAGTTATGTGCACTATTTAAGCTCTAAATGATAAGCTCAAATGGATTTAAATAATAAATAGATTAAGAACAGGCCATTCTTAATATTTTCGGGTTACTAGGTGGTAAATTTATATTGAATGAGGTTGATTACTTAGTCAAGTTGAGACGAAATGTTAGGTTAATAACTAAATTGAAAATTTACATCATTGATGCATGTCTTTATCTTGATGATGTGTCATGACTAGTTGTAGGCCTTGGAATGCTATTCCAAGGTTCATTGTGATGGTTGTCAGCTTAGACCTTTGGAGCACGCTTATACCAAGGCACGATTAACTGCTAGAGTAAGTCATCGGCTCAGGCCTTTGAGGGCATTTATTCCAGGGTTCAAGCCCTCGAAAGCTATATGTCTAATGTGATCCGGTTCCATGGGAACCAAAAGTATTGTAGATATTGTTGGCCTCGGGAACTATATGTCTGATATGAACCGATTCCGCGGGAACCAAAGCCTTCACGTACAAAGTCTTGGGATACGGTGCCCGAGTTGTCAGCATCGGATACTATGTCCAAGTAGTCGGTCGTGTCAGGATACGATGCCCAATATTTCAGTTGTGTCAAGATACGGTGCCTGATTTGTTAGTGTGTCGAGATACGGTGCTCGAGCTGTCGGTTGTGTTGGAGGTGTCGAAGATTACATTTCATGCTGGTTGTATGATTTTACTGGTCTTATTTGTTAGCTGTACATATATGATTACTAGATTTATACTTAGTTGTGATTGATATTTTAGTCATTTCTTTATAATTGAATTCATATTTAACTCGTACATATTTAGTTGTAATTTGCAAATGTTCTTTTTCTTATGAAAATGCCAAGCAGAACCAAGAGTCGGTAATCGGGTAAACCAGGTTAAGGGGGAAGTCGAAGCTCACTCGAGTGTTCATTTTCTCAGTTGTTTAGTTATGTTTATTTCAGATAATTGTAGGTATTAGCCAAGTTATTTTGAGATTATTATTATTGAATAAGTTGTATGACCAAAACATAATGATAACGTCGAATGAATTTTGTTTGATTTGTTATTAAATTTTATTATTTTCTTACCAAAGCTGGATTATTAGATGGTTTGCTTTAAATCTGAGTTGTAATATAATTAGTGATGTACGCAAGATTATGGTTAAATTTCGGGGCGTTACAGGTTGGTATTAGAGCTTAAGGCTTATGATAGCCTTGGGATCTATAGGTTGTTGGTCTGTCAGTAGGAGGTTTAGAGTGAGCTACGTCTAGCAGGTGAAGATAGGTGTCTAGGAACTTGACTGCTTTGGATGTTCTTGTGTGACTGGTGTGCTTTGTTTGCATCAATTCATGTCGCATTGCTTTCATACGTGTGTTTTATATTTAAAAATCAGTATCTAATTGTGACGGATGTTGATTCTTAGCTCTGTGTTGGATAGGCAGCGGACGCCCTATAGGCCCAATATGGGTCTATGTTAGTAGACGAAGTTATTGACAAACTCTTAGGGATTTACATACATAGTTTTTCTTACTTCATAAAATGCGAACTTGTAATGTATTTTGATTGCTTTATATGGATTTATTCTATTGTTATAGGATGTTGTGGATGTGGTCATATCGTGAGTAACAATTGAAACGGTCGCAGTAGGGATCATATTAATCTTTCCCCTATGGTGCTTGATCACCCCGATGAGGGGATTTCTTCTGAGGGAATACAATTATGGTGTTTAACGTAAGGTTGAAATTGTTAAGGGAGTAGAGACGAACTGTAGAGAATAGAAGACAAGTATCCCAAATAAACTAAAATTATATTAGTTGGGAAAGGGGTGTAGTATCAGAAGGATGAGAAATCCTTATCTTATATCCTCTGTGGCAAGATCAATTGGGAGATAATTCTGAAACCCATTGAGTGTTACACAACATTCATGGACTTAAGGAATTGTATCTTCTTACTACATCTTGACCGAATTATCGTGCTATCATCGTTTATGGATTCATTGATTTTGGAGTC
>MKEJ01067945.1:0-10404 GCA_001753735.1 Embelia ribes | reverse complement strand
AAATTTATTTACTAAATATTAAAATTATATCCCCTTTTATAATTAATTTTAAAAAGCAGTTACGAGTAGATTATTCCATATGCCATTGCACATTTTGGAGTGGCAAATGGTGCCAATATAGATATTTATTTTTGTTGTGGTTGGGTTGGTTATTAGACATCACCCCCCTGATATTGTTGGTGCAACCAGACAACTATGAAGTGAATTACAGACACATATAAATCTGTCCTTATAACTAATTTCCAGTGATAATAATAAGCAATTAATCAAAATTAACATACAAATCTTATTTTAAAAATTTACTCTTTTTTTCAGCAAAGAAAATAAAAGTAGCTCTAAATACGTGATTAGGAAGTACCACCGTGGGCTAGACTCGTCGTTCTTGCGACATGGTTGCTCTGAGATTGTAGGAGAGGATGAGAGTCGGATGTACTATTTAACATCGGAAAAAATTTCTATGGTACATAGTAATTTTGAAAATGTACCAATAATCTATACGTTGCCCGCTTAAATAGTTTCTAAATTAATTTTATTGTTGTTGATAATAAACTTTGAAAGCATGCTTGGAGTAACGTAAATCAGTGTTCTTTGGGCAATTGTTCGGTAATAAATATTAAATATACTAATATATGTTGAAGATCAAAGAACTTACATGTTTTACTATTTCTGTTGGTAGGAGAGATTATCATTTGTAGATTTATTCAGGAAAATATTAGAAGTACTAGAACTTTTCTACTTTTGTTAACATAACCCAAATAATTATTGGGCAATCTGCCGGTGCTAAAAATCAATGAATGGCATACACAAATAGGATTGACATTATTTTTTAGGGAAGTTATCTCCATGCTATTTTGAGAATAAATTACTATAATCTAAGAGCAATTTATTATAAGTATTTTTAGTTTAATTTTTATTAAAATTAATTATAGTAAATTATTCTCAATTTATAATAATATTATTTTCAAAATACATTAATTTAATAAAAAAAAAAAATTATAGCTTTTCTTGTATTGAGAACAAATCCCAATTTCTTTGACAGTTGTCACGTAGAAAAAGCCATAAACACCGACACCCACGGCGCATGTTAGAAGTGAGAAACCCATTAAAAGTTAACGCAGGCTTCTACTGTCGGGCACCAAAAAAAAAAAGCCACGTGTCATACGTCATCGAAAAACCTTCTTAGCTTAAAAGAGTTTGCGTGAATTATACTAATGGTCCCCATAGTTTGAACAAAAATCCATTTGGTCTCGACAGTCTCGATTAAGACACCAACAGTCCCTAACTTTTTTAAAATATTGACGATTCAGTCCCGAACATATAAAAAGAGTCACCGCTTCGTAAATATTTTCTTAATATTAAGAACTCTGGGGCGGAGAAATTAGCTCACAATAGCAAGATTGGTACTTGGAAACTGACTAAATTATTTCTAACCACAAATGGATCAAAATCATGTGATTTTAATAATTTAGGGCGGTTTCACGTCCAAAATAGGGACCAAATATGTTGACTTTTTCAAAGGTTGGGGACAATCCATGCTACAGTGAAACTATAGGGACCAAATCGGATTTTTGTTGAAACCAGGGAAATTTCAATAACCCAAGTGACATCTTCTACAAAAGGAATTACAGAACAACATAATTAATTGATTCATGGGAAAAAAAAAAAATCAAATTTCAACATAAAACGTAAAGATGCTGAAGAAGCACTCATACATATATATATATATATATATATATATATTAATATTATTTCACGCTTAAAACCTTGGATATAATTCTAGGAGACAGGCATGGCTACTGCTCATTTTTGAGCCTTACGATGAGATCCACTTGCCAAAATTTAAGCAATCCATAATTTAAAAAAATATATATATACTTCATTAAAATTTGTATCATTAGATCTAATTCTACAGCTAAAAATGAGCAGTAGTATGTTGCAGCTATTATGTGCACTTGCAAACCGATTTTCAAATGTTGCAATTATAAATTTAACAATACATACATATATATATGTGTGTATATATGAATTTGGTAATTGGTACTTACAGAGAGGGAGGTGTTATCGAGCCAGCGCGTGGCTAAGAGGGCGCCGGAGAAGAAGAGGAGAAAAAAGAAGAGAAGAAGAGAATTTCTGGAATAAGAAACCCTCTTAATAGTTGCAATTAGATCCCAAATCGTGTCCCTAAAATGCTTGTAAATTCCCGATCCATTATGATTATTCCACTTGTACCTTCGCATTCTCTCTCTCTCTATCTATCTATCTATCTCTAAATTCGAATTTTTTTCCTGCTAAAATGGTTTGAAATATGTTTGGGAATTTTATGGAAATGATTAATAGTAATGAATTTATTCAAAGGGTTGAATAAAAAATGTGAGTCTTTTGACTCGTGTTGAGTGATTAATGAAGCGGTTTTGAGATTATTAAATAAGGGACTAAATTTAAGGAATCTGAGTTTGGAGAGAGAGAGAGAGAGAGAGAGAGAGATGGCAAGGATGTGTATTCTCGTGATCAAAAATACGTTTTTCTTTTTCTTTTTTTCTTTTTGAGGGAAAAGCAGAGTATTTTTGGGGGTTAATTACAATAATTGTCCCGCAGATTTGATCAAATTTTAATTTGACTCACATAGTATTAAATAAAATATTAATAATCCCAAAAAAAAAATATTTGAAATTATGCATCCGGTTGGTGAGATACTTATGGGTTTGATAAGATAGGCTATAACTCATCCATAATTTGAACAAATCAATCAATAATTTATCTTTTTTTTTGTAATTTTTTTTATGCAATTTTAGTATTCTAAATTTTTTTTTTTACCTTTATCCCCCTTAAAATCCCCCTTACATTTGATCACCAAGTCACATAAGAAATTTTGATCGGTGGTTGTCCCAAGGTGGTGGAAGGGATGAAGTCCCAATCAAAACATTGATGAAAATGATCAAAAATCAAATTTATAAATACTTTTTTGCATTTACTTTTTTAATGGATACCTATTTTATTTTGAATCGTTGACATTTTTATTTAATTGGATGATTGAACCATAGTTCGAAAAATCGGTGTTTCCGTACCAAAGTGAGACGCCAAAAATTTTTAAAGAAAAAAATATAAGAGAAACGATTAAGAACATTATGGATACTAGTAAGAAATAGAGGAAATTTGACGAGTATGTATTCATATAAAATTAAATAAAAATTAATAAAAATATAGTGAAATATAGAATTTTTAATACTTTTATGTTATTTTTTACATATATTCTTTAAATTATGAGGAATATATTATAAAAAATATTAAATATAAGTATAAAAATACACGTATAACAGGTATACGTAAATTTGGAAAATATTTTCAATACTAAATCAAATAGTTACATATATTTTATCTACATTTGCCACACATTTTACAATCATATATGATAAATTTTTCAGTCCGTTTTTCCTATATTTTTAGACCGTATTTCTTGCTTTCGTTTCCACCGGTTGTGGTTTCCATTTTCGAATGGAGCAATTAGGGATTGAACTTGCAGTCCCTACATTTCCTTGAAGACTGACCATATTAAAGATGTCATTTACAATGAGGTGATTTTCAAACTATTGGGTTTGTTGAGAGGACTAAATTAGGTAAATAAAACCTAATTAACAAGTACAAGCCCTTATATAAGAAAAAAAAATAAAAAAGTTAAATAGCGTTATTAAGTTGGTAAGCTCTAGAAAATCACAAAATCATGATAAATATTCCTAATAGTGTTTTTCATAATTTTTCAAAATCTCTTTCATGCTCACAGCTGATGATGTGGCAAAATAAATAATTATAGGTTTACAATATGTCTTAATTGCTATACTCCTTAAATTAAAGAAAACGAGGTAAAATTACATACAAAAAGAATATGAATTTGTAATATTTTCCGTCACTTGTGAAATAATAGTCATTATACAGATAGAAAACTTTTGTGTTTATTTTATATGATAAAATTAATATCAACCGTACGATTTGGAGAAAGAGAGGGTTGAAAAATAAAAAAAGGGTCATATGATCCAGATAATTTTAATATTTTATTTCAAAAGGGACATAGTATTGGAAATCACATTAAATTGTAACATTGTGCAATTAAAACAGATAAAGATAGTAAAACCATGGGTGATTTCATATATATTTTAAACTTTATCATTATGGTAAAACCATGGGTGATTTCCATCACTTCATAACGTCGAATTTAAATCTCCATTTGCTGCAATAATTTCTTGTATAAAAATATAAATGAAAGGAAAACCCTTTCACAAAAATTATAAATTCAGGAATAATATTTCATTTTCTCCGCAAAGAATCACTGGTAATCATTATGCCAAACAAAGCGCAAATTTGCAACAAAGCAACAAATTCTTTTTCTTTGCTAAAATTTGAATCACGACATACATCTATCTACTATGTTGGTGCGACTACCAACCAACTGATGTGCCACATCATCAAGCAGTCGATGTGGCACCAGCTTGTTGGCTGGTATTTGCACCAGAAACTGTACTAATCACCTATGTTGTACTAAGTGTGCAAAAAGTTATTAAAAGATTCAATTGAGTAATGCTGGAGATGATGTACAAGAATCGAATTCTCATTCAGCTACTTTGGAAATCTTAAAATAATGTAGGTTACGTTTGGTTACAATTTTTAAGCAAATAAGTCAATTTATTTCAGATTGAGAAAAAAATTGAATGCATTTAGTTTAAAACTTTCAACTCATTTGGGCCAAAATAGTAAACAAGCTTAGCTTAAATACTAAGAAGCCAAATGTTGTCCACTTGGAGTTTATAAGGAGCAACCAAACAAGCCCATATTCATCAAAATTTCTCCGACAATACAGGATTCATTTCGCATAAATGAAACAAGTAATGTTAAAACCAATCGAACCAATAGTTTCCAGACATCATGAGATGCAAACCAACAAAGCTTTTCTAGTCAATCCTAGCAAAAGCTGGCAACTAGAACAGAAAAGCCAGCAATAGAAATTATTTTGTTATCAAACAGAAACTAACATGCAGATTTGAACAACAAAATAACGAACATCCAGCAATAAAATTTGTAAGCCGTTCTAATCCCCTCGAACGAACAAGAAACAGGTTTCAAAACCACACGAGATAAGAAACAATGGACCATGGCCTACACAAGGTTATTTAACAAATGATCCGAGAAAAACATCACAAAATGGGTTCATTTAGTTGCAACTTTTAAGCAAATAAACTAATTTATTTCGGACTAAGAAAAAAACTGGATGCAACTAGTTTAAAATTTTTATCTTATTTAAGCCAAAACAACAAATAAGCTCAGCTCGGCTAAATGCTATCGAACTTTTAAGCAAATAAGCTTATAAGCTGCAACCAAACAAGCCCACTGTTGCCACGACCCAAAGCTTCAAGTTACGAGGCTCATATTATTTGATCATGTAGTTTCAAATCCTATGCTAGTTTGGTCCGCATACAAAATGCATTACGCTCCGGGGCTCAACAGGTTCACTTCCAATTTTAGCAATTTAAACCTGTACCACGCTACTAATTCAGAGTAAATTTTCACATTGAAACCCCATCATACTTTTAGTTTAGGGTCCTTACCGTGAAATAAGGTTGGTATGAGAAAGCCCAAAGTCCTCAAAAACGCTGTGTTACGGTAGGCTGCCTTTATGAGGACGTACTCGATAAAATGATGGCCCTAATAAGTAATAACCATATGAAGTGGTGACAAACAGGGACAAATGATCGTCAAGTGAAAACAGTATAATTTGTTTTGATTCCATTTTTAACTGGATGTTATGAAGAGAAAACAGATAGTGTGAACAAGTCTCTGAAACAAATACTACTACATAGGGGCAATGATATTACCATTGTACCCGAGACGATAGCAAAGGAAATATTTTGAGCGAAGTTTCAAATTTACTCAAGACACCACTATATGCTCCAAGACTATACCGGTGACTATATAACTAACATCTACAACATCAACGTGCATTGGCCCTTAGAAGAAGATCGATGCAAAGTGAAGCACACCAGAACAACTAACAAACTAATTGAGATTCATCATCTCAGAGGAGAAAGCAATTCAGCCACAGAAATGCATAAACAATGTATGAATGTTCCAATGTAAGCAAGCAGATCCCTAGACTAACCCTTGTAAAACATGTCACCCAACAAGATCAAAAATTCCTTTTCGCCATGGTGTTTCAGCGACCAAATGAACAGATTTTGTCAAACATTTTCAAATGTTTTGGAATTGTTTAAAGAACTTAAATTGCATGAGAACTTTCATAAGCAAAAAGATCACAAAACAATAATATGCAACTCTAATAACTAGTTAGCCAAACAATACTTGATCTTTTGATATTTATTGCAAGTTTATCCCTTGGTTTTCACTATGCTTTTGACCCAAACAAACGCATTCGACTATTCTGGCAATAGAAAGACTATTTCCCTGGCGGCACAACAAAATAGAAAAACAAAAATTTGGTCAAATAATAAGAGTAAAAAATTGAACTTACATTATACCTGCAATGAGCAGTGGGCACCGGATGCCAAGAGAACTTAGTTGAAACCAATAAAAAATGGTACACAAGTCAACAATTTATCTCCTCAGCATCTTTTGTACCCTTTGAACTTTGTGACGAGATGAATATAATGGCCCTTTTCTATCATTTGTCTTATTACTTCATGAGCTTCGGTTAGCTTTCCAGCATTACGCAAATTACTAACTAAGGTGTTGTAAACAAGAAAATTAGGGTTACATCCTCTAGATTCCATCTCTTTAAGCATTGAACATGCCTTCTCATACATTCCCCCCATGCAAAGCCCACGAATCATCGAATTATACGTAAAAGCATTTGGCATTTGCCCTTTCACTATCATCTCATCGAATAACCCTTGAGCCTTCTCAAGCTCCCCCGCCACTATATACCCCGTGATCAAAACAGTGTACGATACTACATCAGGTGTACATCCGTTCTTAACCATCTCGCCGAAAAAGTACTCACACGCACTTAAATTTCCGACTCGGCTGAGCCCATCTATCAGTGTCGTAAAGTGGAGAACACTCGGATCACAACCAACTTCTTTCATGTAGTTCAAAAGGTTAAGCGCAGCTAAGGGTTTATCTCCTTTCCCAAGTACATGGAGGAGAATGTTATAGGTATGCAAATCTGGTGAAAATCCATTTCTGCCCATCTCATCAATCAATCTATGAAACTGATCAAGCTTACCTAATCTATATTTGGCACACATAAGTATATTGTAAGTTAGAATATCGGGGGAATGGCCATCTTTTAACATCTGCTGATATACCCACTCGATTAACCTATATTGGTTCACAGAAAGAAGTGAATGAAGAATCGCATTGAACGAATGCTTGAACGGCCTATAATTAAACGCCTTCGACTTGATGAACCTTTCTACAACTTTCCTAGCCAATCCAACCTCGCCACATGTGCATATCAAAATGTTGAACGTGCGTGCTGTTGTAGGGAATCCTTTCTCGGTCATCTCATCGACTAGCCGCCACATCGCCTTGAACTCCTCTGCATCCGCAAATATCTTCATAATCAAATGATATGCGTTTACAGTGTGATTGTAATTCTCTTGTTCACCTGACCAAACAAAGAACTTGTACCCTAGTTTTGCACATCGGGTCTTATTAACGTAGTTAATCGTTCTCAAGATCTCTAAAAGAACTTCTCTGACCAATAGGCCAGAAACTTTAATTCTCAAATCATCTAATGCCGCTTTTGTATCAAAACCAGGGCCATCTTGTTGAAGAACTTCAATAACTCTTTTTGCATCAACCTTTGTATCAGAGACAAAATTTCGTTTCCCTGAATAATTACCTAAATGATCACTTTCGAAACTCATTTCCTCTCCTATACTACAAGGAGACTCGTCCAAATTGAATTTGTCGTATCTAAAGTCGGCATCTTGGCCCTTCCAGGCCTCCTTCAAGGCCCTATCTACGCTTTCGAAACCATCATCGCCACCATTTCCAAAAGTAGTGCAGCCGCAAAAGGAACGCGAAACACACGATAAACAATACATACTTTGAACAAATCTCTTCCCAAGAAGAGCTACAGAGAACATTTCTCAACCATGAATCCAACAGAGCAGCTTAAGCCCTCGTCTCCATACTTGAAAGTTACAAGAATAGACTACTCAGAACCCAAATTTCATCTAAATTTCCAAAACTATAGCTAAATCACTTTTGGCATACAATGCTTGAAAGACTGCGTTTTTACAACCCAATTGAATCTATCAGTGATTCTCGCTTCCAATTCATTTTATGAACCACTACAACCTGCAAAGAAAAGAAAAAACACAAATTTGATAACCCATAAGTAGAAATGGAAACAAATTATTTGGAAACTTAAATACTCAATGGACTTGAGAGCTATTCAAAAGTATGTGAATGTCATAACTCTCTTAGCTTGTTGTGCGAGGAATTATCATCAAGTACCAAATATTAAAAAAGCTCAAATGATGACATATTCTCTAGCCAAAACGAGTCTACTTAATAATTTCTATTGCAACTCCTAATTATCACCTTTGTCATCATCCAAGCCTCCAAAGAATTTGGCCTTCGCTAAATTGAACCAAAATAAGATATCATATCATTAATGTGAATTTCCCAACACCACTCTCTCATGTTTAAAGCAAGATGTCTTTTCGTACACTTGCATCAACGTTTTTAGAGGTCTACCCCTACATTTTCTTTCCTTCCACGCATTAACGTTTCGCTCTTGCTAACAAGTGCACTCATAAGTCTCCATGTTACAATCCCAAACTGCCTTAGACCACTCTCACTCGTCTTATCCTCAATTGAAGTCACACCTCATATTGCACAAAACTCTTCATTTTTATCTTTCAGAGTCTTCCACGCATCCAATTATCATTCACTGAACCCAAAAAAGGTGGAAAATGTGGCAGCACAAAAGAACAACTAGAGACAAAGTATATTTAAAATTTCAATGAACCAGAGAGGTATGTAAAATATCATAAAACTTTAATCTTGTCATGGGATATACGACATCAATTAGCAAGAACCCAAAATCCTAATTGATGAAGATCAATAAGGAAGATTTGAATATTTTAAGTTATTTATTTATTCAAATGAGTTAGTGTTTTATTAAGTTTAATAAGTTAGTCAATTATTTCCTCAGGGAATTTAATTGGGCTATCTAGTATTTTCTTTTATGTTTTATACTATAATTTTATTTTCTTTTCTAAAATTAGGGTTTGTTCCCCTATACATATGGGGCTTACGAGTCTTTGTTATTTAGATTTCAGAATTGATTATTGAGAATAAAATAATTGTGTTTCTTCTTCCTCTTCTTTCTTCTATTTCTCTACCTTTCTTTTCCTATTTCTCTCATTTTCTCCTATATTCTTTATTCTCTCTAATTGGTTCTGCATCAATTTAGTATCAAAGCCCAATCTCGATCCAGCTCAATGTTTGCTTTGATTTTTTGTGAGAAGTAAATTTTTCAGTTAGTGAAATCACCATATTGGAAGGAGCACAAAAAAATAAAATAGAATAAAATTGTTAAGTGGTCTAACCACTGCTGTTTCTCACCACCATCAATGCGGCGCATCGTCGCCTCGCTGCCACAGGCCTCATCACTACCAGCCCTAGACAAATACACCAGTAGCCCAAAACCCATTTACCCTACACCATCAGCCAATACTCTCAGCTTTGGAGAAAATTCACCCTTAATTTGGAAAATTTTTGAATTGGGTCCTAAATTATGGGAAAAAATACAATTCAGACCCTATCTTTTGAGTTATAGATATAGATGTCATGGATATTGAAAAGACGTTAGAGGAATGCTTGCACTAAGTGCAAAGTGAAGGGTAAATTTTGCAAGCTAATTATCGATCGCGAGTATTATATGAATTATGTCTCCCATTATTTTGTGAAAAAACTACAACTACCAACATGGATACACTATACACCACATCTTTTTTAAGGAATTTATAAGATAATGAAACGATGTGTGATTCCTTTTTTCTTTTGGAAAAGTATATTCGGGTGTGGTGATTTGTGACGTAATTGATATGAAACATTGTGATGTAGTGTTTAGCAAAACTTGGCACTGGAAAAATAATACTCTTTATAACCCAACAAACAACACATAATCTTTATTTTTAGGGAGTTTAAAAACTCAACTTAATTCTAACAATAAAAAATTTCGTCTTATCAAAAAGAAACAAGAAGAGAAAATTATTGTACCAAGTCAAAATCTTTTTGTTGAAAAAAACGAGAATGTTCGAGATATTTCGCAGTGTATGAACGAAAAGATTGAGGATGTCAATAAAGAGGAAATTTTGGATTTAGGCAACATACTAAGGGATCCTTTGGAAATTATTCCCATTAGTGATACAATAATTGATT
>MKEJ01067942.1:0-15663 GCA_001753735.1 Embelia ribes | reverse complement strand
TACTCTTATGCAATTGGTTAATTTGAAGACATGGACAAATATAAGCCTTTAAAACTTGGAGCACTTAGTGAAATATCCCTTATAGATCTGCACAATCATATTCTATATGCATAATCCGGTATGTCGTTAACTTTTTCGATACTTTCTCATTATTTTCCAACAACGTAATTCAAAAGTTGGTTCCCAAAAAAAAAAAAACAATGAAAATTTTTACTCGAACACCCTACTTTTAGTTACATGCAATAGTTCTTTTTTAAGTTCAGAAGGTTCAAGGACAAACTAAAAACAGAGCAAAACAAAACATTGGTCATTATGTGGAACTTTTTTCTGTGTTAGCATTTCTTATTCGTATTTTTTTTAGCGATTTCTAACTTAAAGATGATATTTCCCTTTTGCTAAGATATATTTAGAACAAATTGTACTTGAAACCAACCTCTCTGGAAATAGGGGTAAGGTTGCGTACATAAGACCTTCTTAGACCTTATAATATGGAAGTTTTGTGCATTGGGCTATTATGTATATATGTAGACTGTACTTGAAAGCAAGCTAAATACCAATCTTGTGCTTTGATTTGTTGAATATCAGAATAAGATAGAAGAGGCTAGGGCCATCTTAGGGAAGATTTATTCCGCAGATGAAGTTGAAGACGAAATGAACGCCTTACAAACATCTATTGAGGTCGAAAAGACCGAAGAAGCTTCTATTGGAGAAGGCATGCTTGCGAAACTGAAGAACGTTTGGAGCAACGACGTGGTTCGAAGGGGCCTATACGCTGGTATCACTGTCCAAGTGGCTCAGCAGTTTGTGGGTATTAACACTGTCATGTACTACAGCCCTACTATAGTCCAGCTAGCTGGATTCGCATCCAACAAAACAGCTTTGGCTCTCTCTCTTATCACGTCTGGTCTTAACGTCTTTGGTTCAATCATTAGCATGTTTACGGTTGATAGATACGGGAGGAGGAGGCTGATGATGTTGTCTATGATTGGTATCATTGTTTGCCTCGTGGCCTTATCCGTCGTGTTTTTTGAAGCTTCTTCGCACTCTCCACGCGTTGGTTTCTCTGAGTCGATGCACTTTGGGGCGAACTCTACTTGCTCAAGCTACCAAATGGCAGGTAATGGATCGTCTTGGAATTGTATGAAGTGCTTGAAGGCTTCATCTGGTTGTGCTTTCTGTGCATCTCCTAACAAAGTAAGTTCAATGCCCCTTCCATCTTTGATCCTTTCGCTTCGATCTTGACGTTATTTCACTACATATGATGATTCATACCGTGTTTTTACTTTTTCATTTTTTCTTGAACCAGTATTTTCCTGGAGCATGTTTGGCGGCAAGCGACGCAGTAAAAGGCGCATGTAAAAAAGAAAGCCGAACATGGTACACGAAAGGCTGCCCGAGCAGGATCGGTATCTTTTCTGTTTTGCTTTTGGGACTGTACATTATCGTTTACTCACCGGGCATGGGAACAGTGCCTTGGATCGTCAACTCTGAGATTTACCCATTGAGATACAGAGGCATCGGCGGGGGAATAGCTGCTGTCAGCAACTGGTGCTCGAATCTAATTGTCAGCGAGTCGTTTCTCTCTTTAACGGAGGCGCTCGGTTCTTCCGGAACTTTCCTCCTTTTCGCAGGGTTCTCGTTTCTCGGGTTTATTGCTATATACTGCCTTGTGCCGGAGACCAAAGGGCTTCCATTCGAGGAAGTTGAGAAGTTGCTCGAAAAGGGGTATAAACCGAGTCTCTTCTCTCGGAAAAATAAGAAGGATGTCGATTCCTTTGAACCGAAGAAATAAAATTTGTTCAGTTTATGAGGCAGCTGGTGGATAAAATAGACATGAATTTTCGTTTAGATGATGATTTTATATGCATACCACCGTTCAAAAATATTCCACATTAGATTTGTATTGGATGATGATTTTATATGCATACTAGCCTTGAATATGCATTCAATCCCATGAGCTGGAAAATTCTATTTTTAGAGGGAAAAAAGGGATGGTCAATATTAAATTTGACATCAAAGAAAAAGTTGTGTAAAATTAACAGGATTACTAATAATAGAATGTTTCAATTATATCCCTCTCATTTCTCATGGCACATTCGTATGCTCTTAGGCAGGCCTTAACCCCATAAAATCCCCTAGTTTCAAATACAGCCAATTCCAATTCAAAATGGCGACAACATTAAGGCCATTGATTATTTTCTCGGTTTCGGTTTCCCTGTTTCTGCTTTCATCTGCTCAATCATCATGCAAAAGCCACGAATTCAAGGGTGGAAAAACGTTCGAGCACTGTAACGATCTCCCCCTTTTGAACTCGTACATACATTACACTTACAATGGGCCTGCAGCGACTCTCCAATTAGCCTACCGACACACGGGAGTCCCAAGCGGAAAATGGGCATCGTGGGGCATCAATCCCTATGGCACGGGCATGGTCGGATCACAGGCTTTGGTAGCTTACCAAAGACAAGACGGTTCAATTGCCGTTTACACAACGCCGTTGATGTATTACCAGGTGACAATGATGCCGGTTGAACTAACGCTCCACGTCTCGAATTTATCCGCAATGTATGCAAATAATGAGATTGTGATTTTCGCAACACTGCTGTTGCCAGAAAACAAGACGACAATAAACCACGTTTGGCAGGATGGTCCGCTTTCGGGGGACACGACCAATATGCATGATACTACTACACCGCATCTCATGTCGAAGGGGACCTTGGATGTTATCTCGGGGCGATCATTCGTAAATCTAACAGTTCCGGATAATTCTTGGGAACGGATACGGAATGTAAGTAATTTAATTCCATTGCAAGGCGAAATCACAATCTTTTTGAGTTTCGACAACATTTAAAATCACAGGAAAATGTCACACAAGCAAAGCAAAATCATTATGCACATGCATCTAACCTCTATATGATACACAACATTATCTTAGTTTCAAAAACTAGGGAACAATTTAGAACAAACACAATAGTTTTATTCCCGTTACTACGATGAAAAAACTTTTTTCGACGAATTTGCAGCTACACAGGACGCTGAACATACTGGGTTGGGGCGTAATGATGCCAATTGGAATAATGCTCGCAAGGTATGTAAAAGTAATCGAATCAGCAGACCCGGCTTGGTTCTACATACATGCTGGTTGGCAAACCTTAGCATATATAGTTGGTGTGACCGGATGGGTAATAGGCCTTCAAATGGGAAGTAGCAATCGAGGTACCCGACACCTGGGACATAAGGCCCTCGGGATAACTTTATTTTGCCTCGCCACCCTTCAGGTAACTACACTTTTCCGTCTCACAATAAATAACTTTTTGATTGCAATTTTTAAATAAATAAGTCAATTATTTCTGGCTAAGAAAAAACTATATGCATTCAGTTTAAAACTTTCAACTTATTTAGGTTAAAACAACAAATAAGCTACAAAGACAAACGACGTCCAACTTTTAGTCAAAAAAATTTGAAAAACTGGAGTTTATAACCTGTAATTAACACGCCCTTGGTCACTTAGTATAGTTGTTTGCGTTGAGATTTAAGACCAACACGCACTTAAGATTTAAGACCTTTCTGCTCCTTTGAAACCAGGTGTTTGCGTTGTTCCTAAGGCCGAAAAAGGACCACAAGTACAGAGACTACTGGAATATCTACCACAAACTCGTTGGGTGTTTGATCGTGATCATAGCCATAGTCAACATCTTCATAGGACTCAACATATTGAGTTCGGGCCAGACATGGAAGAACGCATACTCTGGCACCATCGTCGTGTTGTTCCTCGTTGGATTGTTATTGGAATTTTATACATACAATGTAATACAACAGAGGACCCAGATGATAGGCATAGTTAGGCTCCAACACAGACAATTTGGAAACAATGCGTCGAATGGCTACGAAGGCAGCGGCTACGAAGGCAGGAATAGATACGGGTTCTAGATAAAGTGTGTTTGTGTGTATGCGTATATCCTCTTTATGTTCACAATGTCTCTTATGTATGAACTCTGTCTATATTTGCTAGTGTATATTTCGGGATGAGTGGCATGAAGAGGTTTCAAGGGTGGTATAACGGCGATTTTAAATATAAATGTCTCCGTCTTAAATTTACATTGGACTGTAAAAAGGAGGAAAATTTTGTGCAAGGCAAAGGCTGCTTTTTTGTGTCTATTATTTTTTCCGTTACTCGTACCTGAATATATTTTTTACATGAATATAGAATATGGAATGTTTTATGAAAGTTTTATGGATTCGTTACCATAGTACAATTTGTTTAAGTGTTTTTCCTAAATTTTGTAATGACTTGTTTGTATTTTCTGAAAACAGCAATGATATGCATCATAAACAACAAATTGTAAATTAACTACCACAAAAAAAAAAAAAAAAATTTTAAAAAAAAACCAAAAAAAAAAAAAAAAAAAAATCGAAACAAATAAAAGGCTGAGGACCTACATATGCAGGAAGCTATACTATTTGTCTTCTGAACTGGTTTGCTACTAGACTTGAGGTATGTTTCATCCGAATCCACCTCATTGTCTACGGATTACTTTAGTTGTATTTTGTAAATCGAAAAACCTGTTTCATAAAACGTATAATTCTAGCCAAGGCACTTCAATGGAAGTTCACAAATTTTATATGGCTACTCCGAAGCAGAAGAATGAACCAAAGTTGACTTAATTATCAAGAATGATAGCAACTATAACAGAGTAAATTACCAAACCCATCTTGTTTTTAAAACTTTTCACTAAATCCAATTTATTTTGAAACTACTAATCAAAACCAACTTATTTTTATGCCCCCGCCGTTGTGAATGGCGATTTCATTGAACCACCATTGGGAACGGTGGGTTTATGTTTGATAGGTTTATGCTTTATATCAGTTCAATAGTATGGTAAAGACTAATTTGCCTCAAAGAAAAATCATGGTATTTGATCAAGTCACTGGCTATGCTATTGTTGATCTTCCCTGTACTCTTTTTTACCAATTTGTTTGTGTATGTATATAAACAATTTATGGATAGATTTGACCTGCTAGGAAATCCTATTTTCAAAGGGGGGAAAAAGGGATGGCCAGTTTTAAACTTGAAGGCAACTTGTATGATATCAGCTTGATAATAGAATGCCTCATTTATTCTTAAAACCTTAACCCTGTAAAATCTCAGGTTTCAAATGCAATGCGAAAGCATTCCCCCCTTATTTTTTTAAATCAATTCCATTTCGAAATGGCCACGTCATTAAGGCCATTGCTAATTTGCTCCATCTGCTTTCCTCCGTTCAATCATCATGCCAAAAACACAAGTTCGATGGCAACAGGCACTACGACGACTCCCATTTTTGAACTTGAACACATTACACTTACAACCTGTCTAAAGGGACTCTCCAATTCAACTAGTGACACACGGGAGTCACAAGTGAAACATGGGTATCGTGGGGCATCAATCCCAAGTCGTTGGACACGAATGGGACACAGGGTTTCGTAGCTTACGAAGACAAGATGGCTCAATTGCCATTTTCACATCGAGCACACTCTAACAATGCGTATTTGATGCAGTCTGAACTTGAATTCCCCGTATCAAATTTATCCGCAACGTATGCAAACAACGAGATTGTGATTTTTGCTACACTGCCATTGAAAGACAATAAGACGACCATAAACCAACTTTGGCAGGATGGTCCGGTTAGGGATGAGATTGCAGCTATGAATCATATTAGTACGCCACATTTGATGTCTAAGGGACTTCGGATGTTCAGTGGTCTAATTCCATTTTAAGATGAAATAAAAAAACTTCTAACTATATTTTATCGTGTTTCCCTTTTCAAACAAAAAATTAGCAGACGTCGCGCAAGCAGAGGGAAATATGAATATGTCCAACTCTAAGTTTCTATTTTCTTCATCATTTTTTTATAAGAAAAATATTCAAACGGGCGACAATTGCTCTTAGTTTTTGGGGAGGGTTTCCCCTTCTTACGAACAAGTCTCATTTTAGTTGGCAAACATTAGCATATATCACCAGACCCGGCATGGTTCTACACTCATGTTAGTTGGCAAACAATAGCGTATATCATTGGTGTGACCAGATGGATAATAGGTCTTCAAATGGGAGCTACAGGTTATGATACACAAGACCTGAAAAGGCCCTTGGCATTACTTTATTTTGTCTCGCCACCCTTCAGGTAACTATACCTTTCCATCTTCACAGCAACCATTTTGAGATATTTCGTCGTAGAGTACAGTTTATATTTCATAAGGAAATGGCCAAGATTTGAGACCTTCCTCCAAATCCCGAATCCATGCCTTGTTCCTCAGGCCAAAAAAAGACCACAAGTTCCGATACTACTGGAGTATCCATCACAAGTTCGTCGGATATGGAATTGTAAATATTGCTATAGCCAATGTCTTCAAAGGATTCATCCTATTGAGTTCGAGCCACAAATGGATGAGGGAGTACTTTGGCTCCATTTCTATGTTTCTCCTCCTAGGAATACACTTGGAAATATATACCCAGAACTTAATACATAAGAGGAACCAGACGATAGGCGCAAGGAAACTTGGAAAGGATTGGTCAAATGGCTGCTAAGGCAGGGATTGATACGGGTTGTAGATAAAGTATATTTTCTTCTATAGGTTCACAATATCTATGCCGTATGTATTAGTGCGACTAATCTATGTGCATGAACATATTTCTTATGCATTATCATTCAGGGTACTTACTACTCCTAAACTGGGGGAACATAGAATAACACTACATGAACTGCTACAAGATTCCAAGCCGAGAAAGGGGAAAAAGGGATAAAAAGGAGAGAGGAAAAAGAATTATTCATCCAAAAAAAAAAAAAGGACTCGTTTGCTTCCAATTGGAGAAGACATATGGGCAATGAAAATATTCGAAAAAATTCCATGTAAGGTCTTTGAACTATTAGGCACTGCTCAATACCACAGGCCACAAACAGTCATTAATGGTACAAAGTATTTCCTCTGCTGAAGAGTACATACGAGTTATGACCAAATACCTGATGGTGGTTCTTTTTTTCAAGCAATACTGCCGCTTAACTGGTTCTGAAGATTTGAATTTCCATATATTTCATTCTGATTCTTTCAATGCCTCTATGAATGCATCCTTCAAAAATGCGTTTGAAGCAGCCACTCGCTGAGCTGTGATGTCGAATTCTCCACCAGAACTGACAAGGAAGAAGTTTTGAACTAATCATATTGCTAGTATCAGAAATAAGTCTTCACTCTCCAATGCATATAGAAATAGTAACACGATCATTATCTAAAATTACACCTAGCAGGTGCCAATTTTATATCCAGGTCTCAATGCAAAACTATACAGGAGTTCATAAAAGAGTTTGTATCTTACGGATCAAATAAAACACCTCCAGCTTCCTTAACAATTACGGCACCGCCCGCCACATCCCTGAAAAGAGGAACAAAAATTATCAATCATAAATGTATATGGGTGACATCAGCATCACACACAAGCGAAAAGATAAAAAAAAATTATACCAAGGGCCGCCAAAGCCAAGCTCATAGAAGAGGTCAAGCCTTCCACATGCAATGCCACAAAGGTTCAATGCACAAGATCCACTCATCCGAAGGGATCTTACCTAATAATATTAGAGGGTCAAGCAATTATCTATGGTTAGCAAAACTCTGTACTCACTGTCTAAACTTTGGGATTTTTATGATACCTTGTAGAGTAAACTGTTGATTCTGTTGGTGGAAGCATTCAAAGTTAATTTGTCGCGCTTCGTTCCAGCCTATCAAATAGAAAACAATCACAAGGGCATTAAGAGATTTTACATGAGTCGTCCAAGATCTCCTCCTTGAATTACCATATTGAGATTGGGTTGTTTCTAGGTGATCATTAGACAATGGTTGCAAGAACAAGCTACATACGTAAGTGGACAACCATGTGCACAAAGCTCCCGCATTGCGGGATTTAGGAGGATCTAATGTGCCCAACCTTACCCCTGTTTTCAGAGAGGTTGTTTCCAACGGGACAAAATTGTGACTCACAACTCGCATTGGAGGCGTGCATAACCATAACCTATAAAAATTCAAGTTAAGGCTTTAAACGCCATCAATGTCAATTTCAGGAGAGGCTGAATACGGAGCTATTATAATCATCAGAAAAGGAAAAGGAAATAAAGAAGACCACCCCCAAATCAAAAGTCCGCATAAGTTGACTTATATCCATAGATGGCTGAATGAACAAAGGGAAGAATCTGAAAAACACATTTCGCTATTTTGGTAAAACAATTACAAGCACATACCTCAGTAGCGAGAAGAGACTTCACTAGTTCAGACTGGGATGACACTGTAAAGTCCAAACACAGGATACAATAACAAGAATCCAGAAAACGAAGAGCTTAAATTTTAGAAATTGAAAGCACAACTCGAAAATTTTAGACTAAGTCATGCCAGAAATGAAGTCACCTTTTATAGGTTTTCCGTTCAAAAAAGCACCTCCTCCATGGATACCAGTGAATAGCTGCGTCAGACAAACCACATTATTTTTTTTTTTAAATTTCTTTGAGCTTAATTAAAAAAAAAATCATTTTCATGGAATTTTTTTATTCTTTCATAGGCATATGGCCAATAAGAACCTCTTGCCCTAAATATATCTGCACAGCAAGAACATCAAGAATGGCAATGAGCAAAAATGAGGGTAGAACAATCAATCACCTGAGTCATATGTGAAAGATGAGATACCACAATCACAGAAACAAAAAATGAAAATTTCCGATTTTCTTTCTAATTTGTACGAGTCCTCCTTCTCCAACTAAAGTTATCAGGATGTGAAAACAAAATACTAGCCCATGAAAGTCACCATCAATGGAATAGATCATATATGATTGTGAAAGCTAATAAACCCTTGGACTTAGAAATTATCACCTCACCCATTATAGGGTTGTAGACAACACCAACGGTGGGAACCTTTCCAATTGTCAAACCAATGGAGACACAGACGAAGGGAAACCTGCAAGTCACCATGAAAAGGCAATAATAACAGCTATCCCAAATATAACTCTGTACCAACTTGTTTTGAGTATTTGGTGATTACCCATGAACAAAGTTAGTTGTACCATCAAGAGGATCAACTATCCACGTAGGGTCGTCAGTCAGTTCTGTAGTACCATAGGCAGCAGTGGTCTCCTCCCCAATAAACTGATAAACCAACAATGTAAAGTATAATGAGAATCTGGTTTGTCAAAGAACCAGACACCAAGGTTAAAATCATCATAAACTATTTGTTAATGGCTAACAGTAAGATGGTTCACCTTGTGATCTGGGAAATTCAGCTTAAGATAATTGAAGATGAGATCTTCACACGCCTTATCAGTCTCTGTGACCAAATCTACCTGCAACGGAGGACATAGAAATCGTATCAGGACTCATTGTGATATTATTAATTTATTATTATAAGTTAAAAAAGACATCAGTTGCGCTTTAACTTAGCATCAGAGAGTTCTCTAGTACACAACTGCATCTATATCACACAGCTACCATCAAGATCAGAGTTTTACGTGATACGTTGAGATCCCACAAAGATTATGTTCACCTTTACTGTGTATATATAATCACTTTGGTATCCTCTCCTTGCAAGCCGGTTAATGAGAGGTGAGGGTAAACTAATTAGATTCCATCAATTGGTACCATACCCAGTTTACACCACATATAATAGTCGGTTCACAGAAAAGGGGTACAGGTCCTCTATAAGCCAAATATCATGGAGCATCCTCGGGCAGTCACTGGAGTGCGCCCAATTGTCATAGGAGAGGCAGCATACAGACCAGATAATTTTATCACGTGTATATAACCACTTGGTTATCTCTTCCCTTTCAAACCAGTGTGAGATTCAATTATAACACAACCAAAATGATCGAATATTTCTCTTAACATATTAGTAGTAACACAATCCAAGCTAAGTACATATGCATTTCCAACTAACTGGAGTACAACATAAACAATTAGGTCCATTTGGCAATAACTAATTATGCAGAAGTGAAAGCCTTAAGAAGTGTATTAACCTGGCCTTTGTGCTCCACATTCTTTGTTTCATAGAATCCTTTCCGAATTATCTGTCCAAAAGCAACAAATTTGAGCATAAAAAATTACGCACCCACACACACGTGTATAGCTGCTAACAGGTGCGCACATGCGATGCGTGTGAATTTTATGAAAATGACTCAAGGAGCTAATTGAAGTAAAATATTTAACTATTGTACAACAAAAGAATATTTCTTTAGATACAAAATTTGTAATTAAAAAAATTTAATTCAAGTGAATAGAAGGTAAGTTTTTTTATTAGGTTTCTTTGTAAGTTTTGTTAGTATGAAAATAACATATCATGTACCAATGTAGCTTTTGAGTTTAGGCCAATTGAATAGAAAAAGAAAATTGTTATTAAAAAAAATATTAGTACTAATTGGTAAAAATATTTGGAACAGAAGAAAAAGATTATTGTTAATTTTCAAAATTAATCTTAATTAGTAATTTTATCTATCATTATTTTTAAAAGTTAAACTGATAGCTAATCTCACTTTTTGTAGTAAGTTTGCTTGGATTCATCATTCATCACACGCGTGCTCTAAGAAAATTAAGTTCAAAGTTAATCTTGAGTAATAAAAAAAAAATAAATAGTTCCACTTAGGGAAGAGGAAAAATTCGGGTACCCGACCTGAATTATCCGAAATTTGGGTTCGGGTCTTATTTTTGAAAAAATTCGGGGAATTAGGGTTCGGGTAATTCAGGTAATTATCTGAAATACCTAAATAATGAAACGACGTCATTTAATATCATATATATATCTATATTATAAGAAAACGACGTCGTTTTATGTATATAATTCGGGTTCGGTTCCAGTAATTTGGATTCGAGTAATTCAAAATTAATTTCGGATAATTCGGATTCGGGAATTTCTTTTTTACCCGAATGCTCTCCCCTAGTTCCAATATTTATCAAAAATATCTCAAAATAGGAGTAAAAGAAATAAGATGAAATATATGTGGATCATAACTTCAAAAGAAGAATGTTAATAATATTTTAACATGTCAAAATAAATTAAATGCATCTATAGACCAATGTGACGTAATATTGAGAGTTATTACTTATACAAATAATTCTAAAAAAATATTGAGAATTATCAGGTGGATCCAATGTGATGTAATATCTCATAATTATTATTTAATTACACTTAAAGGTAGGAGTTACTGAGGCAGAGAATTTGAAAAGCATTTCAATTAAAAATAAAGTAACTTTGAGAATGAAATTTAAATTTTTATCTATTATTTTTACGTTAATTGAAATTATAGTATTTATTGTGAACTTAAAGTCATTTTTAAATGATGAAAATGTATGAACTTACTATATGTTATTTATTTTGGTGTAACTTAATTTTTTTATGATATTTAATGTTGATATTTTCTATTATTTTGAGATTTTAGAATTCTAAATATGAGAAAAAATTACAGACGATACTAAACATGTCATTTTTGTTAAACTTTAGGATCAAGTTTGTCAAATTTCCGAACTCTGAGAACTATTACTCTTTATAAGTGAAATTACATGACCAAAAAAATTTACTATTGAAACTATGGAAACCATTCATGTAATTATCCCTAGTATGGTTTTTAAAAAGGGATATTGGATGAGATATTGGATAAGTGATAATATATATATTTTGTTAAATAATTATTACTTTTCTTTGGTCCAAATTATCAACTAAAATAACTATAATTTTGTAATAGTAATAAGGGTATTTTCGGATTGTAAAATAGAGAAAATTTTAGGTGCCTCCACACTTCTAGTATACTTCTAGTATAGAGTTAGATATGAATTGATGTACATTGGAGGTCATAGCCGAGGGGGGAGTCGAACCCGAGACCACCTAATAAGGAGGTTGGGCTCTAAAATACACACACTGGCTCACACACATACATACATATAATATAAATATATACTGTAATGATAAAGTATATACAAAAATTATGTACATAAACGGTAAAATTGTGATTACATCATGTGCGTGGATGTTTCCATTAAAAAATCAATGTGTAGGATCAAATGTTATACGTGTTTGTACAATTATATATTATTGTCGATAGGTGAATAATTTTACTTTATATATACATTTATATGTATATATAAGTATGCATAAATAATCCCATATCTACTCTAACAAATCGCATATGATGGATTTGAAGCTAATGCTACCTCTCCGGCTTTCTTTGCCGCATCAATTGCAATGGCTAGAAACTTCGAATTTGAATCTAAAAAACAAGGAACAAGCAATATAATCAATAATCAAGAACACAGAACTAAATAGTTAATTAATCGATTAAAAAGTAACAATGTAAATACACGATATGACAAAAGATCAGTTGAATTCGCACCATTTTCAGCCATTTTGCTTGTTTCTTGAAGTGTCCGATGAGAGAGAAATACGGAGAAGACGGAGAATTGTGTGTGTATATCTGTATGTACGTATGTATGTATCGCTATCGTCCCTCGAGCTAGCCCAATAGTGCAGGCATATATATATATAGGGTGAATTACATATATATGGTCCTTATGGTCGCGACCATATTTCTATTGGATACCCATAGTTTTAATTTGTGGACTCAAGAGTCAATTTAGATGATAAAAATCATGTCAAGTGATCAATATGCCTAAGTGGAACATAGTATTAGTTATGCTGATTTATGGTGATATTTTGGTATCCTACTATAATTTAAGCACTTTAAGGTATGTTTTGTAAAAAGAAATTGGTTGAAATAATGGGACTATTATTATAAACTCACCCTAGTTATATATATCATTGGGAAATAAGTAACTAAAATGGTTAATTATTTAAAAAGAATTTAAAAAAGAAGAAGGTAAAACTACATATTTGACAAAATCACCCCCCATTTAAATGTTTAATCGTTATTACTTGTAGCGCAATGCAAGTTATCTCATTTATTTCACAAAAATCATCTAAGAACGAAGATAAAATTAGATTTTCAAGTTAGCTGCCACTTAAAAACAATATTAAAATTACAAATTTAAAATTTTGTTTTTGTTTTATCTTTGGAAGTTATTTTAAAATTGTTGTATAAGACAAATGTTAAACAATTTCAAAATGTAGTGTTATGCACTTGGACCGCTCAAATTTCGATATTTACTTGTACTCAAGGGGTTTGATATTGAAATCTCAAAGAAAGTTGGGGCATTTAGTATAGAATTGAATGCATCGAATGAGAACATTGTACACATGTGGATAACAGAGGACAAATTTGTCCATGAATAAAAGAGATGCTTCGTATATTCTTATAATATTCTTCATTCGTTCTTCACTATTTCTATGCATGAAATGCCAGCTCAACTTTTTATTTTTTGTCTTCTTCCAGTGTAAATACTTTATTAAGGAACTAAAATTGTCTCCAACTATACTTAGAAAGTTAATTACTCAAAATATATTTAAATATTTAATTCATTACTTTAGCTAACAATTTTTTAAAATACACTCCAACCACGCTCTCTATTTTATCTAACTACTTCAACTCACTCTCAATATTTGATGAGAGAGAAGTTGACTCTCTATATTTGATGAGAGAAAAGAGTTTAGGCAAAATGGAAAGGGAGATATTGAGCTGGTTGGAATACATGTTTTTAAATTTGGCTAGACAAAATAGCTAAAAGTGTCATTTGACTAGTTGCGTTGGAGATGCTCTTTGGGCCAATTTGGCATTGATTTTGATTGCCCGATTTTATTTATTTTTATTAATTATCATAATATTTTTAATTGTATTAATTTTATTTTTTATATATATTTAACTTTATTTTTTATAATAAAAATATTATTTTACTAAATATTATATTACTTGTCAAAATAATTTTTAAATTTTATTTATCAAAAATTAGAATTGTATCAGCCATTGGATGAATTATTAAAAATAATTTAAAAAAGCAATGCTATTTCCAACCCATGCCGTGGGAAGACTAGTTTAGCTAAAGTTTTGTCAAAGTTATATATTTATGGTTTGCCTCATATAAAAGCTAAATTTGTTTGATAGAAAAGTTACATATGACATAACCATCTGTTTAAAGCCCATTAAATGCACCAACCTAACCAATATTAAATAATATTAATACCTTAGTTTTACCACCCTTTAAGTCTTACACTTACCTGGTCAGAGTTGAATTTGATGAACTTTTTTCGGCCCACATGCCTACTAAAAGTACATCCTAGACTCCCCAGCTCATACCTACTAAATTAAAGTCCATACCCTCCCCCAGCTTTATTTGCCTCGAGCATCTAAGTGTATCTCGCATTATAATGATTTGTTCCAAAAAGACCCACTGCCAACTCTGTTCCTAGTATGACATTAAAGAAAAATAAAAAAGTACATTCCTTCGCACCTCTGGTATTTTTTTATTTGTTGAAATATGTTGTTTCTGTCGGTTGCACCGTGTAACCAATTCATAAGATTCAGTATTTTACACTCACGATAATTCCCAATGCGAACCAGGATTCAACCTAGCAAGCCAAGGGATGCAGCCCCAAGTACGACACATGTGAATCGAACTCCTCACTTCATACCTGAAGTCATAAGTATCGGTTATTCGACCATTAGGTCAATCTCTTGGGGTTACCTCTGCTATTTCAAGCTTATTCAGCTGAAGAATTAATTAAGATATATGTGTGTGTGTGTGTGAATTGTATTTTTTTTGTCAAGAAACATTTACTTCTTCATGGTAAAAGCAAGCAATATATTAATAAACGAAGTATATGCATAAATTATGTTTGTAATTATTTTGGATACAGAGGAAATAAAAATCCTATTTCTAGGTGTCTTAAACATTTGATTGTAAATCAAACAATTTTAACGACTAGGTATGTTATAATTCTTTATTTAAGTAAAAAAAATAGTAATCAAAGTTTTGATTAATGCGATTAGAAGATGAATGCTTTTCAGGTTACCATTTTAGTTTTTCACAAGATGAAATAACTTAATTCGATGTTTAGTTGTTATAGAAATAATCGATAAAGTTTTGAAAAAGTTAACACCCATTTGGGTTTTTGCACAATGGCCGATTTTATGGAAAAACTATCTTGTTCCTGTCTAAAAGAAAGTAGCTTTTTAATTTATTCTAAAACAAATAGAACTCGCTAAAGGTGACCATCAAATTAAATGTTTTTTAAACAAAATAGCAAAAAACTTAAGAATTATATACCACCACACATTGTTGACACTTATGGGAGAGAATAATAATATATATGAAAGAAAAATTAATATAAATTTAAAAAAATTATTATCTCTCCTATATATGAACACATGTGTAATGGTATGTTAAATATTATAATATACATTTATGTATAAAATCTAAATCCAAAGTATAGACATGAGTAGAGATTTATTAGTGGGGCCCTTAATTAATATTTTTTTTCTATAATCAAAACAATCATGAAAATTTTCGAACCCTTAGTAGTCCTAAAACATAAAAATTGGGTGTCTTCTCCCTTCCCATTCAATGTTAAGGTAATAATTGATGCATGATATTCATTGGCACAAAGAAACTCCAAACCAGTTATCACAACCATACCAGAGTATGAATCGATTAAAGAATTGGTTCAGTGGTTCAACGGTTGAATCACAATTTATCCGATTAAACTGCAGTTCGTTAGAT
>MKEJ01067926.1:0-10704 GCA_001753735.1 Embelia ribes | reverse complement strand
AAATGCAGTGGAGTAACGACACACCAACCTAGGTGTACTATTATACCCAGTCTTTTGCGCAAGTGTGGATGTCAGTGGTGTAATGGCACACCAACCTTGGTGTACCATTACACCCAACCTTTTTGCAACATTAGAGGCTGGGGCACCATCTGAGTAACGGTACTCAGTGGTGTACCGTTACACCAAAACCGATGTACCAGTACACCTAGCCAGCGAAAGATATCGTGGACCCCACCACTACATAACTTTAATACATCTTTTTTCTCCCATTTCCACACCTATTCAACACAATTAATGTGTGACAGAAAAAGAGAGACCTGATTTATTACCCAAAGCCTAAGGCTTTAATTGATCCATCTACGGAGCTCGGATCAAAAATCAATGTGGAGATTCTTCACCCTCATAGCAAGGTGAATATTTTAGCATAAGTTTTGTCTTTCCTTTCTCTCATTCTCTCATCTCAATTTTCAAGTACCCTTTTACATATGTGTAAGAACCTTGATATTTTTTATCCTAATTGTGTGTGGATTATTTTTGTGTGAAGTGATTCAAGCGCATGTGATAGATCGAATCGAGCAGAGAAGCGGAGGCTAATTTGGGGGTTTTGCATGGGGAGTCTTGGGTCGATTTTTCGGGGCTTAATAGGTACGGTAATCAAAGAAATTTAATATAAAGTTGATGACTTCGGCCGTATTAATGTGCATGAACGAATCGTTAGGGCTTGAAGCGAACGAGCATTAATTGAACATGATAAAAATGTCACATAGGCGTAGAATACGCATAAACCTCTTGACGTGAATTAATATGTCACTTAGGTACAAATTGGCATAAGCATAGAAATGTGTAGCATGAAACATTGTACGCGTGGATATTGTATGGTTGTAGAATGAGCATAGGATCGTCTTGCAGTGGTGGACAAATGCGATGTGAATTGAGTAGACGTAGTTATTTTATTTTATTTTCGTTTCATTTCATTTTATTTTCTTTTTTTTCCTTTTTCTTTTCCTTTTTTTTTCTTTATAAGCTCATGTCCCCGGGTTTTTTGGATTTCAGGATGTGACAATGTTTCCGGTCGAACCACTGATATAGTTATTTCTTGTGCAATGCCATATTTTCTATTATTTTTTAATTTATTATTTTATTATCATATTAAAATCACAACTACAAAATTTTGTCACAAAATCTCGTATTAATGTGCCATGAAGGGCAGTGAGCGTATGCCTATTACCATGATAACCATGTTTGTCTCATCTAAGACTGCTTGTAAAACATTTATATCGAGACAAGGTATGTTTGAACAATTCAGAGTTCGACTCTATTATTTGCTGGCTTAGTGTCAAGACATGAAGTGTTCCCATGAATCTTGAAATGTGACAAACCAATGTCCATACCCTCTACTTCAACGATGCATGAGGAGATAGTGTTAGGGAGGGGTAAAGGTTTGAGCTCTACCTCCCTCCCGCACTTCTTGTCAAAGGGCAAGGACAAGAGTGTCAAATAGTCACCCTCTTGGTGAGGTGACCTACTAAGAGGGTCGGCTAGTTTGTCGAGCGACATGCTAGTTCCTCACGAGGGGAATTGTCACTAAGGAAGCCCATGGGGGTATGATAACTAGCAAATCCCGAGGGTAGGGTTTTATACTCATCTTGCCAGTAGGCTACCTTTGTACCTACCACTTTTGTGAGTATTACTTCTGATTCAGCTATCGATGGTTTATGCTATGTGTCGTATGCCTGGAAAGAAAATGTGAGGTTCTCATTGTCTTACAAGAGACATTTGCTTGATAGACATCCATATTGGGTTAATGGTGCCTTGTGGCATGCAAGCTATAAGCATCAATTGGTTGACATTCGTGTCAAAGATCACAATGTCTTTTGGGTACTTGTGTGTTGCTTGGTTTAGCAATCAGGATGGGCAGACATGATGTCTTGGGACTTTAAAAGATTAATATCATTGATGGCATGGTTGGCGTGTACTTTGATATCATTAGCGCTAATGCTATGCATTCTCTTGGGGAGCCCCCTTATTTGGGTTAAATCTCGTGACACACATAGGAGTGCATGCGCATGACAAGAAGGAATATTAACATGTGATCGTAGTGTGCATGCATGAGTTGCACATGAGTAGCCTGTTTGGTGGCATTCGAAAAGCCTTGTTGTTTGGCATTAAGGATTGGCAGGATAAAGCGGTGCTTTGATGCCTCACGGGCATTCTGCTGCATATTCGAAGGGGCATTATTGATAGATAACATTGGGGAACCCTCTGTGACAGTTGGTATCAAAGAGAAACGCTCGATGTAGGGCGTCGTTGTCAAACAAGGACATATGTTAACTTGGTTGGTGATGATTTAGGCATTAAAGTAGCGTTGTGAAACTTAAGACTCTAGGGATATCCTCCATGTTTGGGCATTGAACAAGATTCATTGGTCTAGACTGCGTTGACTATTTCATGAGAAATTGGTGAAGCTGCTATTTGCTATGATATTGGACTGAGCGACCTAAACGACAGTTTGATATCTAGTGCATACAAAGGTTACTTGTAGGAAAGCATTTGAAGAGTAAGATGTTAGATTGTGTCAGGACCCTGATATCAATTCGTCGCCACTTCAACAATCTTTGAGCTTAACATGGGGACGAAACATGGAAAGACCGTGCATAAGTTGGGCACGACTTATAAGACTCTTTGCATGGACGAAGCGAAAGCTTAGATCATGGCAGACCTGAAATAAGGACTACGGTGCCGTCGTTATGTGAACGTTGTGTTGAGCATTGTCAGGTATCCAGACGAGTGTTTTGGAATGAGCATGATTTCTACTAAATACATTTTGATAGCGAGTTGGTGGTGAAATACTACAAGACGTGGGTTAACGTTTTGTGGTGCAGCGTGCTTAACTCAAGGAAGCATGAAGGCAACTGGTGGTATGTGCTTGAATGCTTGAAGCTTGATTATTTCCGCAATGTGGGACACCACCATTGTTGGCAGTTCGTATGTCCGCTTTGAGGGAAGATCACTGATGGGAACCAATGGCAAAGGGACCATTTCAAGTCATTGTTGCTCAATGGTATTTTGCTCGAGGGTATCATAATGTTAACACAAATTTAGCAAAATGATAATGCCTTGCTCATGTTGTGCGTATCTAGTAGACTGATCGAGCTGCTCTTTCATTGAGGTGTTGTGGAAACACACATCGTCATTGTCAAGCATTGGGGTGGACCTAAACAACGAGTTGCACTTGCTTTTATGGATGCGGGTATTAAACTACTCGTGTTTTGGAACAATTCAAGATAATAGGGGGTGTCGTCATACAATCATGTTGGCCATAATAGTTGGCTTCGAATGCTTCAGCGTGGACTTGTTGCTTGACACTCATAAATGAGTTGTACGAGACTGGTTACAAAGAGGGATGAAAACTTTGCTACATTCGAACAGTGAGTCAAGCTTTGTTGGTTGTTGGACTGATTCTTCAGCATGATAGCTATTTGTGCAGGGGCAATGGGTGTATTATTCCCTTCTCCGATAGGTGCCGAGTTGTGAGCTGATGTAGGGTTGAAACCTACTTGAGTGAACAATTTGGGCGCAGCATTGAGATGAGTTGTACTTGCGGTGATCTTGCATATATTTAGAGTTCGGTTGTTGACATTTTGGTGCTGTGCGTTTCTCAAACTTAATGAGCGTCGAAGACACCCGTTAGCAAGAGGCTCAGAGGACATGTCAAAGAGTAAATGGTGCTTACGAGGACATTCTGATGTTATGGAATAGCTTGAGAGCTCCATAGTAAGTTCTGAAGCCAACATTCATAGGTGCCCAAAGACTAGCCCAAATGCAAATCAATATCCTTCAAGTGATTCTTGTAAAGCTGTTAGCCTTGGGCAATTTCCGTTGGTGTGTTCTCATTCCACGTCTTGCGAAATATGCTAATACAAAATGTAGTGTCATGTATGAGATAGAGTTACAATTACACGAAGAGATATATTTATACTATGTACACAACCCTTTAATAAATAAACATGTAAACTTCCCAAAATGCCCCCCCAAGAAATTCACAACAATGGAAACTAGTGTAAAATAACTCATAAAGCTCCCGCAATCCTAACAATGTGTCCATAAAACAATGTAAATCTTCGGCTACGAGCTAAATCACTTCTGAGTTATTTTTCTTTCTTATCACAAGCTATACAAACACATCCATGTTAAACAGTAAATAAGTGTAACTTTTCTGAGTTCAATCGCATCGTAACAAGGCAAAAGAGTCATATCGAAATTTTCCTTGAATATTTACGCTTCCTCTACTCTGCAAATGCTAGTAAGCTGTTGATATTAGCAGCTTACGTCTACATACATACATCAGTACCAATCTACTCGATCTGTTGAAACCTTGGGCTGCTTCTTCGGCTTCTGGTAACGATTATTCTCGAATTTAGCCTTCACAATCAGGGAATAAAGCATATCTGCTTCAGCTGATGTATCGTAAGGAACATCTAAGATACTGCAAATACAAAAATAAAAAGTTGATTTTCAACAGGCAATGTTACATGTACTTAAGGTTCAAATGAGTTGAGCCGAGTATGCAGACTCGTTTGTTCGAAGGGTTTGTATAGGCTTGGCCCCCTTACTTAACGAGTTTGTTCATGAATATTTTGATTCTTTTGAATTTATAGATATTACTTATTATTGACCTATTAAATATCTAAACAAACATCGTAACTTGAATCTCTTATAGAAACGTCAACTATAAGCACATACAAGCGCATATATCAAATAATTACGACAATGTACGATTTTCTCAACTTAATATTATAATTATAAAAGGGTAAAGCTATTAAAAATATATCATTCAGGTAAGAGGGACACGTTTTTTTAATTTATTAGATTTATTCTAAACGATATGTCTTTATGCACATAAACTAACACTTCCAATTTGAAATATATACATATATATATATATATATACACACACACAAATGCATGAATCAAACAAGCTCAAGCTCTTAACGAACCGAGCCGAGCTGGGAGTTGTTCAAATTTGACTCATTTATCTAATGAGACCTATTTTGGTATTCAGGGCTTGACTCATTTATTAAATGAACGAGTCCGAGCCTAACTTTGCTAAGTCGCGTCCAAGCTTATTCATGAATAACTTGGTTCATTTACAGCCTTTTATGTACTTTACATAAAAGAGATGTACCAAAAACTTCAGTGAATTAGTTTATCAGTATCCATATATACCTTCTATATCGGTATAACTGAATAACAACTTTTGCGACCAAACTTAAGGGTACACAATCATCTATTCCACATTTCAACTACTTTAATAACCCTTAAAATAATAAATTATTTTCTTACTTCGTCAACTTTCAGTACCTTTCGAGTAGCTCTTCTAGAATTATTCGTTGCGAGGGTGTGACAAAATGGATGCAACTTCTGGGGCACTGGCCGACTGCCAACTGAACCCGGTAATCTTCACCGTGGCCTGATTAAAATGCACCATGAAATTTGAATACATGATCGTCAGATGTTCTCAGTTCATATGTTAATTCCCTAAGTTTCATCGTACCTTGAGACGTTACACGTGCAGTTCCTGTACAAGGCGCAAATGCAAAAGCATGAGGTGCTCGTGCAACACAAGAATACGGACAACCTGCAAAGTGTTAAGCACTAGCATGTCAATGTTGTCGAATATGAGAAAAGCTAGACTCGTAGACTTTTCACGAAAAAGAGAAGAAGAACAGGGTCGGGTAAACTAATCATAATCTAACATATATAAGTGAGCTCTATGGATGTAAGCAACTTGAAGGCCTCGGGGAAAATAGCTTTTATCCCGATTAAGCTGAAGAGTATAATGTGTGTTGTTTTTTTACGGGCATAACAGGTCCGGCATAACAGGTCCTTTGGCTTCTTATAAAATGGGTAAAGTTAAACAATTTTCAAACCATGCACATATAAATCTAGTGTCAAAAAGGACTCCATTACATGTCTTTAAATTTTTTAACCCACAAATTATGCTTAAACTATGAGAATTAACGTGCAACACCGTCGGTAACAGGGACAGGGCCAAAGGTTTGTTAGGGAGGCAACAACACCCCCATGTTTTAAAAGAAGCACAAAATCTTTTGTTAATATAAAAGTCATACTTTCAACTATTTGCTACATTTTTGTAACATGTGCCCGCATAAATCATTAACACATGTCCTCGTGACTTTTTGGCATAATTGATTGGCAAGTGCAAGCATAATTGATTGGCACATACTCCATCAATTTAGAGTTTTTAAATAATAAAACTTATCATAATATAATTCCATTACTATGGAAAAAACTCGTATTTAAATAGCCAAAAATAGAAACCCTACCGTCAAAGACATGATTACAAGCAATCTATGATTCCCCACAAATCTTGTTAATATTATTCAAATAAGCAATAACATTTTTAGAAATATTATGTAGATGATTCGTCGTTTACATGACATTTGATTATCATAATTATTTCATGTTCAGTCTTTCTGGAATTGAAATTAGTAATGTTTAAAGCTCTAACTTAAATTCATATAGCTAAAGGTCATGCACGCCCCCGTTGCGACAAGGCCACAGGTTCATCTTCTTGGAAACAGTCTCTCTACCCGCATTGCGAAAATTTTGTGCATTGAGTTGTCTATATATATATATATATTATCATAATAAGATTCCTACAAATTTTAAATTTAATCTAATAGAAACTAATTTTTTTTCTACAAAAGCTTAAACTACTGGAAAAAATAGAAACAAAAGACATCATGTTTAAAAGATAATGAAAAACAATATTATGAAAAATCAAAACTAATTATAAAAAGAAAAAAATTTACATGCAACCCGTGCATCATGCGGATTCCAATCTAGTATCCTATATTTTAGTGTAAAACTTTGTGTATGTGGCTTTAGCCTCCATCGTAATTTCTTTTGACGTTCAGACCTCCATTTTGGAATGGGTAACTGGCTAAGTACCTCCAGTCAGTAAAATGATGTTTCGATAAACAATTATTCCCAAGGAAGATACGAAGCTCCACTTGGAAACAACCCAAATAATTTAAACGTATTTATTGGCAAATAAAAAAAGTAGCCACCCAATTTTCTATTGATAAGGTTCCGGGATAATTCAAATGGAACCAACCCAAAATACAAACATTGAAATCATAATCAACATAAGAAAAAATCTCATGCAAAATTGATTTAATCTCGCTTGTTTTCCTGATTTGCATAACGTTCATCTTCAAAAGCAAAATTTAAATGCGAGTGTACAAATATACCTTTGCCAACACATACGGCCTCGTTAACAAATAGATCAAATGCCTCACATTCTGGTTCATCGAAAGGATCTAGACATTCCCTACACCATTTCAGACAATTAAAACCCGAGACCAATTTGAAACGCAAGCAGAATAAAGTAGAGCGTAGTGCAAATATCAAAAGTCAAGGAATGGATTTCTGCATAGAGAAAAAAGAAGATAAATAAGGAAAAACAAATTACCTCTCAATAATCTCGGTTTTGGTGTATTTGGATAGCATCTGCAGTAATTAACAAAATGAAAAAATTTTCATCAAAAAGGTGAATGAAACTTTGTAGCCCTTTCCTGCATGGTCCCAATTAATTGAACTTTTATTTATACCCGTTAAGAAATTACCCCTTGCAAGCTTTAAAAACAAACAGACAAACTGCTACTCCTTCTGTTGACAAATAATTAGTGCAAGTCACTTTTTGAGTTGTACAAAATTAATTGTTGCACTTCCTTTGGATATTATTTTATTTCAAAATCCAAAGAATTGTCAATACTATATATGAACAACCCAGTGCACAAAACTCTCATATTATGGCATTTAGAAGAATCTGATTTACGCATCCTAATCCCTATCTCTAGAGAGGTTATTGCCAATAGCACAAACCCATGACCCATAATCATTAGGCAAAAGAATAAGATAATTGGAATTTACATGGAAATGACATTCAAATTTTGAAATGTTTCATGAAACTGCGTGTCGATCAAATTGCACCAATAATTCGTGGACTGGAGAGTATGATTCAGTACCTGGTAGGCCCTAATAACTCTTCGGATCATCGTGTCTGAACTTTGGCCATCTCTTCTCACATCAGGATGAAACTCCTTTACCTATATACTATGTAAAATTTCACAAGTACTAAGCATAAAGTTGTTATATGGCCCAACCATTCCTTGAGAACAGCCCCAACGCTTGCCTTTGTTGTTGTTTCATCACAAGCTAGTTAACGGAGTTATTAACAGTTTAAAAACTAGTGGATGCAATCAAAACCTCTCCATTCTTGTAAAAATAATTTTACAAATATATTTGTTTTATTTTGGTAAAAAAATATATTTTTTCAATAAAGAAATTGTGAATACTAAATTTCTCAATAGAAAAGCTTATTGCAGCCAGAGATTTCCTCTCATTTTCTCATTTGAGAAATTAAAGAGGTGAGAAACCCGGCTAGAAAGACGGGTGTGAATGCTCTTACTATTTGGGAGATAGGAGTAAACATACAAGAAATCATTTTATCGCAGAATTACTATATTTTGAGAATAAACTACTATAAATTGATTAAAAAAAAAAAATTACTCTTAACCATTTTTAAATAAAATTCCTTGTGGTAATTTGTTCCTAATTTGTAATAGGCCTTTATTTTCCATATCAAACCATGAACAAGAATTATTCATTTTGTTCTTTTATCCATAATTTATCATGGTTAGACCAAAACAACTGAAGAATTGTAGAGAATTACTTTGGCGCGAAAAGCGGCTTTGAGATGGGAAGGAGAGGAGTTGGGAGCAACACCAAGCACTTCATGAGCTGAACAAGTATTCATGAATTCTTCATCATCATCTGTGGATCTCTCTCCTCTGCACTTGACTGTAACAGGAGATGGTGAGGAACCATGTGATTTTAAAAGATTGGGGCTTGGGAATGAGTTGAAGGAGGGGAATGTGTGGATGATGCTCATCACTGCTTGTGGTTATGCAAAACTAACCCCAAGATTTGTTATTTGGGTGAGAGAATTATACACTGGTGGCCACAAGAGTTAGCAGTGCTCGAATTCGACTCGACTTGTATTACCATTATTTGAGCTCAAGCTCGACCCGAGTTAAGTTTATATCTGAATTCGAATAGAACTCGAATCGGAAATTCTTTTTTCTTTATGTTATATATATATATATATTATACCCAAGCTACTTGCAAGGTCAAACACATCAATAATGTAATTACTCGAACTCGAATTAAGCTTAACCTCGGCCACCCCCTAGAAATTTGAGAACTTATCTAAAT
This sequence comes from Embelia ribes, assembly GCA_001753735.1. Taxonomy (NCBI): domain Eukaryota; kingdom Viridiplantae; phylum Streptophyta; class Magnoliopsida; order Ericales; family Primulaceae; genus Embelia; species Embelia ribes. The sequence goes on along the minus strand of MKEJ01067926.1, from coordinate 1,401 downwards.
ACCCCCAATGGTTTTACTTTTCATTAATTTAGTCGTGAATTTTTTATTTTTATGAAATTCATCCCAAAGTTTTAAAATACTAGTATATAAATTGGAACAGAAGCAATATTGTAGATAGTTTTAAAATACTAGTATACAAATTGGAACACAAGCAATATTGTAGATAGATGACACCAATGACTAGTGTGGAGGCCTCTAAACAACTACCAAATATGCTCACTTATCACGAATTTAAAACGCCGTTTGTTTACCAATTCATATACTAAATGCGTATAGAAGCTTTCCCCGTAATAATATATGCACCCGATTTTAGCAAATGTAATGCCTTCTGTGTTGATCAACCAATTCGAAAGTTCTAACCACCAAATTATGTACAAAACAGAAACAGAAACAGAAATGCATTTTCAATTACACAACAAATTCATCAGGAAAACGAACATTTGTTCACTGGCATGTTTGTCTACACTGTCCACCTAACCAATCGGCAATTTTTCCCAGCTATGTATAATATTGCTCTGCCAAAACAGACGGACATTTTCATTTCTTTTTCTCTTTTGGTTTTTATTTCTCACCAATAATCAAGGCTGAGGCATCTATCAGGGATAAAAATGCTCAACCAGCATCAACATGCCGTGGAAGAGGATACATTTGCCACATTTCAACCCACCCGGGCATCATTTTACAGTGGTTTACAATTGATTACTAAATACAACAAAACATAAAGAAAAACCCAACGCATGACGTGATACATTCCAAATACGGTCTTCCACGGACAGGCGATCACTTGAGCTCCCCAAGGCTTCTAATTGTGCTTCTCACATAATTCGATGGTGTGAACTCAGAACGTAGAAGAGTGAAGAATAAGCCTTCATTTCCAATTGGACATGCTCGGGCTTTTATTGAAACATACAAGCATTTTACGTTAGACGAACCGTATACGCGCTATGGTAATTCCAACCATGGAGAGTAACTCGCGGGCTCACACCTGCTGGGACTTCAAATGAAAGAGTGATGGGCATAACTTCACCTGGTGCTAACGAGAAGTAATTGTCAGAATAATGAACAGGTAGAATCCTCGTGTCCTCACCTTCCTTGTGGTCCTGCTTCGAAGCATGAACAGAAAATTGGAGAAAGAAAGCAACTCCAACCTCTGTCCCATCAATTTCAGATACCCTCAATCTAGTAGGTTCCCTCGTAAATTGCCTACAGATCTTATGAATTAGACCCCGCACGTTTTTGTCCTCAATATTGCTTTTTACAGAATCAAGGGAGTCCATAGCAAAGTCACCATTACCAACTTTAGAAACAAAATTATTTTTGTATAGTATGTTCTTCGAGTCTGGCTTTTTTGACGTGTTCTCTACGTGGATTCGGAGTTCACAAGTAGAACCTCGAATAAAG
>MKEJ01067921.1:0-13053 GCA_001753735.1 Embelia ribes | reverse complement strand
GTTTTGAAATAAGTTTCATTCTCCATCTTGTTTGTTCAAGTTTCATTTATTTTCGACCTTTGTTGTTCGCCTAAATAAAGTTGCTATTACTGTTCCTCGTGATGAGTAGAACATCTTTATGTCTTGGTGTTTAACAATTTTGTTTCATTTGCTAGATTAAATCAAGTTGGCGAAGAAGAGGCGTATTTGGGTCTTTTGCGTAGGAAGTCTCGAAAGGGTTTCTAGTTCATTTCTAGGTACCGACAGAAATGAACAATAGTATAATTTTGAACATATATGCGTAGATAGAATGTATATTCATGTTTTAAATTTTAGACATATTATTCAATTATATATGAAATACATTCCCCATATGCCTTGCGATTATATGTTAAATCGAGGCATTAAAGTATGCAATGTAAGTATAAATATGCGATGTAAGTATGGGATGTACAAGTATGGGATGCAAATATGCAATGTATATATACAATGTAAGTAAGCATATAAGTTCGCGTAGTAAGTATAGGTAGCGTAGTAAGTATAAGTAGCGTAGTAAGTATAAGTAAGTGGAGAATGTATAAGTTGGCGACGTATGTATGAGCATGTAAGTGTATGAATAAGTATTGGAAATATGTTATGTATAAGTAGTCGTAACATGTTATTGTTTAAGCCTAAGTTTGTTAAATACATTTTGTTGTACATATATAAGTCTACGTAGATCACAATTTGTTGTGACAATTATATAAGTAAGTATGTTGCCTATTCATATCATGTTTTGTTGTGGCATATTTATTAAGTAAGGCGTTTGGCAAAGTATTCATTTTCATAAGCATAACATGATCGAAAGTATTCATGTTCATAAGCATAACATGATCATAAGTATAAGGGAACAAATACCTGCAATCATTAGCATAAGAGAACAAGTACTTGAAACCATAAGTATATGGAAATAAGTTACCCAAGGCCATTTGAAGTGCCCAAATTGATTTAAGATAATGGGATAAGAAATGCCCACGTTTATTTTTGAAAATAAAGCAAGAAGGTATAAGTTCCATTTTTCTTTTAAGTATAGACGAGATATGTCTCGTATGCATAAGTTGCATTTATAAGTAGTTGGCATAGACGATTTATGTTCTCTTATGTGGATGTTGTATTCGTAAGTAATGGTTGTATTTGTACACATTTACTTTACGCGGTTATATATAAAATGATTATGTTCATTTACATGTAATATATATGTTTATTTACTGTTTACTATCAGATTTATCATATTGTTGATTTCTGACACATATATTTTTCTTTTCCATGTACATTGTTCTCTAATCACTCTGTATGTCTAGAGTTTGGCTGGGACATGATTAAGGTGATAGCGTAGTTACGGTGATCATTTTGTAGCCATGTGTTATTTTGTATCAGACTATATTGATGTACTATGTTATATATTATAGCGCACTCTGATATAGTATTGGCCTTGTACGAAAGTATAGGTATGTTACAACTCTTGTACGCCAGACGAAGAGTATACTTATGCATTCCTGTTAATTATTTTGGCAAACCTACAGTTTGATTCTGTATATATAAACAAGGAGTTTACTGTATTATGTAAGTAAGTATTGTTCCACTGCGATGTTGTAGCTTCTTTTTAAGTATTGTAAGTGTTGTAAATATGTATAGTCGGGTATGGTAAATATATGTATCTTTTCCTTTCTTCATGTATTGCAGGGCTACGCCCTTGAGTTTTAAGAATGGAAATTCAGGGCGCGACAAGTTGGCGATAAGATATATAAGTATTTCTATCTCTTTTCTTTCCTTTTTCTTTTATCTCACGTTCCTGAATCACGGATCGTGGGGCATGACAAAACGTCCTGCTGCACTTAAGACTGCAAGTTCATATACTGATAAAATGAACTATGAGAAGTGGGAATGCTCAAATCGCATGAGTTTAATGATCATTAAGTGTCGTATTCCAGAGGCATTCAGGGGTATCGTATCTGACAATATTACCAATGTAAAAGAATTTCTTGCAGAAATCGAAAAACAATTCACAAAGAATGATACGGTAGAAATAAGCACACTTTTGTCGCACTTGATTTCCATGAAGTATAAAAGCAAAGGTAATATAAGGGAGTAAATTATGGATATGTCTCATATAGCTTCAAAACTTAAGTCTTTAAAGTTCAAGCTGTCTGACGATTTGCTCGTGCATTTGGCAATGCTCTCACTTCCTGCACAATACAATCAGTTTACGATCAGTTACAACTACCAAAAGGAGAAATGGTCACCTTCTTCACAGCTATGCAAAGCCCTTACCAATCAACCTCTTTCCAATGGGCCACTCCAATAGGGGCTATCGACTTTTGATCCAGATATATAATGACTAGTATCTAGTACAAAATCTAGGAGAAATGTGGCCTAAGACAAAAATAAAATTTGGGGCATCTTACATTACATAAAATTACATTTTCTTCAGTCGAAAAAATTGATCAAGTGAAGTGTTTATTGTTCTTGTCTTTTGGAAACTCCAAATTATCATCATTTATTAGATCCTTTTCTACTATTACATCTCTTAATTTTGCAGCTATAAACGTCAAATTTCAATGATCATATATATATATATATATATTAAAATATGTCTTGGGTTTGTCGAATTTCAAATCTCTATATTTTCTAATTCAACATGATCCATTTCCAATAATTTATCAACAATAGAGGAATCCACTTCTTTTACTAGAATATTATAATCACTACTATGACCAATTTTATCATTTACCTCATCATCAAGATTTGTTGTACTATTTTTCTCATTTATCACAAATTTATCAAGAACTCCCTTTTACAACGAGATTAGTTTTTCAATTCTTTTTCTTTTTTTCAATTTTTCATATCCATTTGGGTATTTCTTAAAAGATATTTTAATACTAAATAAGAAATTTTTTAAGCAAAACTAATACTATATAATACCATCAACCATTTTATTTATAATAAACTAAACATTGATATCATATTAGAAAATAAAAAAATAAAAAAAAAAAGATAGAGCCTGATTAATTAGATTTGTTGACAGAGCCACTAATAAGAAATTGATATATTGCTTTAATTTTATTTGATGAACAATAAGGATGAATTAGAAGAATTTCAATGGAGACTTGAGACTTGAATGTGAGAGGAGAGTTTTCTTTTCATAGTATTGTAGAACGTGCTATATGGGGAGATGAAAATGTAAGTTGATTTTAAAGTAAATAGTGAATTGTGATTACAAAAAAAAAAAAAAATTGAGTTCATTAGTGATTAGATCATACTAAATTAGAAATATTTATTCAAAAGATTTGATTCTAAAATTAATTAATGAATAAATTCTAAAAAATGGGCCTCTATCAATATTTGTTTATATGAAAATAATTAAATACGAAGCCAAAATTTTGGGCATTTATTAGGAAATATTATTTTTATTCTAAAATAATATATATATATTAAAAAAAATTTAAATTTTGGGGGTCCCTTATTTTTTGGGGTATAAGGCAATTAGTTGTCTTGTGAAAGATTCGCATCTACCAATGTCCTTATGTCCTATTGGACGAACAGGGAGTAGCTTCAGAAAATCTCTACAATTTGATAGGTGTGTTCTGATTTAAGGTTTGTTTGTTTGCTTGGATTGGGTTATTGCAGGATATGGGATTGTTTGTTTGGTTGAGTTTGGGTTCGTCACTGACATGTCACCTCGTCCAATTGGTATTCAAGTGAATCTTCGATAGTGTGCATCATCGTTTATCCCTCTTCGTACCTCTATTATGTAGTGATTTAGATTGATAGCTGTTGTCCGTAGCAATTCCACCTTCATCCTATTGGCTAACGTAGATTGTGTATTATTGTGCTTTATTGTCATTCTACGTTTTATCTGGTTAGGGATTTCACCATACCTAAATCTTGAGTAATAGGATATATTTTTCGTATTCGGCTTTAAGCTTCCTAATTTCTCAATAATTAGGTCTCTACTATGTGTATTTGGCTTGAATGTCAAGTAGTGGATGCCTAATTGAAACATACTATCAGTTGGATTGGTGAGTTTAGACCATTTGTGGTGGCGTGCGAGAGATCATTTTTTGATAATAGAGTTTGCGTATATTCTCTGTCAAGGGTGCAATATGTTTAGCTTGGCTTTTAATGTTTTTGTCTATTTCTTTTGTGTTTAGGCTAGTTGTATTATAGTGTATTGAGTTCAAACACACTAGGGTATGCCCCGAATATTTGTATTTTTTAATTTACAATATACTTGAAATTTTCACACACAAAAAAAATAAAAATAAAAAATAGTATACTTAAAAAAAGAGAAATGATATGCATACCGAAAACTTATACCAGTACCAATTGCATTGTTTGGTTAACAGTTCACCAAATCACCGTATTTTGTAGGAGGAAAGAGAGTGATGATTTAATCATACAATGTAATTCAGTATAAATTTTTTATACAAATTTTTGGTACATATATCATTATTCTAAAAATAAATATACAATAAGAAAAAGTTTCACTCTTCAAAAAATTTGAATCAAACACAAGCATAGACTAATCTATGTGTTTGATAAAGAAGCAATAACTACCATTACAATTTTTTTAGACCAAAATTTTTAGTGTAAATTTTTTATTTGTAATTTGGTGTTAAAATTACAATATAATTTTTTTTTTATGCAAATTCAGCTATCCCACGAACTTTATACTTGTGTCCTGATTCCACGCATGCAAGCAAGGCATTACATGTGTACTTTTTAACTCTCAATGCAAATTCACAGTATTCTCGGCTTGTGATAATGTCCTGGCTTTATTTTTGAGTTGCTTTCACTTTTATTTCAAGTAGCAATTAACTTCTTTTTTCCTCTTTTCACCAACTTGGAAAGAAAATGCGAATTCACAGTATGTAGATATTTCGTTTAAAATAAGTGTCGTTTAAATTTGATGCACATAAATTAAAAAGATCATCAAAGAGGCTCAATTTTAGCAAAGAATAAATATATTTTATCCAAATATTCTTCGTTAAATGTTTGATTTATGTGGAGTGGTTTGAAATTTAATAGAAATTATATGGGTGAAATTGAAAAAAAAATCCATTTTGATTTTTTAAGACGATCCTCCAAAATGACACGTATAACTAAATTAAATTCAACCATCGTTCAAGTTAAAACAAAATCCAGCAGCATAACAATATAAAAAAATAAATTATGTTTACATAATATTTTTTAAAAATATTTTACATTATTTTTTTTTCTTAAATGGATATTTCTAAATTTGTTTTATTAAATTTTAAAATTATTTTTGTGAAAAACTATAAAATAATTTTTAATAAATATATACCATGTTTTAAAATCTTTTTTTGATAAATTTTATTCAAAAATAATTTTTAAATCAGTTTTAATATTTTTTTAAACTCATATTTTTAAAAATTATTCCGTCAAATTTTTGAAACTAGTTTTCCAAATTTTGAAAATAAATATGTGCAAACAGTTTTTAAAAATTATGTATAAATTTGTAAAAAATAAAATTTTAAGTTGGATGCATCTACTTTTTTCCTTAAACAAAAATTAAACGACTTATTTGCTTAAAAGTTGCAATTAAACATACCTAATATAGAGAGATAGAAGGAGGGGAGGGGGAGCCTAGGATCCAAGAGAAAGAAAGAGAAATAGTGTTTTTATATAATATATATTTATATAATGACTTTGCTAATTTGACCCAATTTTGGTTGGTTGGTATATTAATAAAAGGTTATTGAAAGTTGATTCACTAATCGTATTTTTATTGAAACGTTGATATATTAAAAGAGAATTTATCCAAAAAAAATATAAATAAATTTGATCTTTTTATTAGGGCAATTCAATTGGCACCAATCATTTTAACTTTTGTACCACACTACTATTGCCATCGTTCTATCCGAAATTAATAATGTTATTGGAACCACACTAATTAATTTGGATTTAATATATTGTATTGACAACATACTAAGCACCTCTAGCGCCATATATTGAAATTACAAAAATACTCAACCATTTAATTTTCGTCCCACACTTCATTTTCTTCTTCTAAACATACACCCTTTTTCCTTTATCTTCTCCCTACAATCCCAAATATTAAAGCTTAACTTCTTCAATTAAAACACTCTCTCTAATATATATATATATATATATATTATCCTATTTAAAATATTTTGGTAAAAATTTTGATGATCAATACACCTATTACTAAAAGATATTAATTTTTTTTCTCAATCTTCATACTCAAAGGTATGTTATTTAATAGAATTAATAGACATAAAATATATAAATATATTATTTTAAAATCTGATTACTTAGCTTATTTATGATAAAAATTACTTGTATTTGATGAAATTTTGGCGGAGATTTGCTGGTGATGGCAGTTGAAGGAGAGAGAGGACGTTGAAGAGAGAGAAAACTAAAGGGGAAGAGGGGAAAGTTATATAATTTATAATCTAACTATTGTCCTTTCAAATCTTAAAAAATAAATTATGTGAGGTACTAATAATTGTTAGGTATGATGCTAATAGTAATCTGAATTAAAATTTAATTTGGGAGCCAAAAGTAAAATGATGAGTACCAATAGAATTATCCTTTTATTATTATCTTTTTCAGTGTAGTACTTCATGCTTCAGGACTTAACTGCTAAAAAAATTTATGTATCCGACGCTTATTATAAATATATGACTTAGTAAATATAGTTATTCCCTCCATTCATAAAGTATTGCATAACATTTTTTTTTAGAAAGTTTTAAGATATAATAATTTAATATTTAATATAATAAAAAATTTAAATTTCTTCTCATTTTATATTAAAAAATATAAATTTAATATTTTTGTAATATTCAATTACTAAATTATTATAATTTAAAAACTTCTAAAAACGACACAGTTTAACTTTACATACATCCCCACCAATCACACAGTTACAAACTAAAAAAAAGCCCTTTGGGAGTCCCAGCCAATATGATGCTTACACGTGGCCAATCAGCTTTCTTGGCGGTAAATTCTTCTGCACGTGATGGTTATCGGCTTTAGGACAAACTACACTTTGCCCCTATGTGGTATCTGAATATTTCAGAATATCCCCTGTGGTGTCCGAAATTATACTTTGGCCCCAAATCATAATACAAGTTTGAATTTCATTTGGCAAGACTATTTTACCCCTAACTTTGTTGCCTTATTTAATTAATTTTGAAGCAAATAGTTGTGAAAATTAGATACATATCTTACTGCACAATCTATTTATATTTGTAATTAAACAACCTATATTTAAGAAACTTAAAAAATTGAGAATTAATGCTACAAAAGAGGTATTTTGATAATTTTAAGGGTAATTTATGGTTTTAAAGCTGAATTTCACTTTGCCCCCCAACATTTTTGGAGCATAATGCAGTCAACATATAAACTTCGTTAGGGGATAGTGTTATTTCAGGAACCTTAGGGGCTATTTGCAATTGCTATAAACCTCATGGGGCGAAATTGTAATTTATCTTGAATTTAATTACTGGGTAGTCTCTCTGTGCATATATGTATATAAACCGGACTTGTATTCTTTATTAGTTATTGAAAATACTTTTAGATATTCTAAATTTGACAATAAGTTGCCACACTAGTTATTCATGGAACCAACAAGTTATAAAGGAAAATATAGTTCCGACAAACTGGTAAAACAAATTATCAGATAACTTATTGGACATATTTTTGTTTTTATTTCATGCAAAGACATAATTTTAAAGAATTATCATCATTTTGTTATTACAAACAAGTGAAGATTGAAGTATTAAAATTTAAGAGATTATTTACAAATTATAGAAGAGTTCCAATCTGCTATTGTTTTAATGGGTTTGGATGTTGTTGATATAATACCAAATACAACATCCACTCTTAAAATACTTAATTTATATTTAGTGTCTTTGCATTGCCACCTACATGTTTCGTAGACAGGAGACTTGTGTTACTGAGAAGTTGTAATGTGATATACTTTTAGGTTCTTTGTGTGATAACTTTTATTTTATTCTGTTAATAGCTGAAAATTTATTCATGCATCCTTCATTGAGCAGAAGGAATAAAATTTTGTAGATAAACTTATTTTTTTATGCATGTAATAGGATTAACTAAATTATAAAATTGGAAATATCTATTAGATAACTCCCGTGCAATGTACGGGATACAATCTAGTATTCATTAATTTTTACAAAACTTTTGTCAGCGGATCAACCATTATCTAAAACAATAAGATTCACATTCCATTTTGAGAAATATCTGCCTGTTTCGTTTAATTATTATTCTCATGAAACTAACTAATTTGATTCATAATTAACAATTATAAAACTGAACTTAAACAAGACATTTATACATCAGACATGTCTTAAGTGTATGAAAAGTATGGTTATTTATTTTATGCATGTCTTTTGTCACCTGATCCAGCATTATCCATCATGCCAGATGCTGCAGCTGCCCTATTGTCATGAACACTAAGTTGTCTGGTGAGTTTCGACAGAAGAGAGGATTGTTTCTGACAACGTTCCCGTTTACGCTTTACATTTTGGTCCTCCTGGAGCAAATCTTCAATCCTTGTTGAACTTTGACCACTACATTGACGGGAAAAAAAATGAAGTTTCAAAACAATAAAAGCACACAAAAAGTTGAATTAAAAAAAAATGAATAAGATCACCAATACTATTGGTATATGTATCTTTTTGACAGTGTGCAGAAAATATTGGATTAAAAAGGGTCGGATAACAGTGTTTGGTGTCGCATTCATGTAACACGCATTATTTATATTTTTTATTTTACCGAAAAACCAAAAAACACACACACGCATTTTTTGGTTTATTTCTTCGTGTAAGTTCACCATAGGATGAACTGATATATATTCATAAATACCTACAAACCAATTGTATTCCTATTTAAAAAGAAAAAGTATACACTTGGATATCCTCGATTTCAGATTTTGGACAAGCAAAAGGTGATTATAGTAAATTGCTTCCTTTTTGCGAATCATACTACACTGGAAGTCACAACTATTAGAAACGACAAGGATGTTAAAAGTATATAAACAAAAAGTACCGCACCTGATTGAAATGTACAACTTATTAAGCATATCTTCCTTAGCTTTCTCCACCTGACACAGAACTACTGCCTGTACATCCAGAACAGGATGCCATTATTAAAACTTACAACCTAATTATTCAATTATGGTAATGAGCGGAAGGAAAAAGACTACCTTAGGGACATTAGCCGCAAGGCTGTTAAGCACAGCTTCTACATAACCACGGACTTCTTGGGACATCCACCTAAGTTCTTCTTCTGGATCTGCTGGCTTTCTAGTCATTGTATCCTACACAAATATTGTATTCAGAGAGTAGGTAAATAAGTATTTAACATCAGAAAAGAGAACCTGCAATTTTTCCCTGACATTCGTAGTATATAAAACTATGCAGAAAAATCACAACTAGTAAATTCCTAATCAATGTCCTAGTTAAAAAAAGAAGGCAAAAAAAAAATGTGAATAAAGCCCTGAACTGAATGGGGAAGAGAAGAAAGGAAAAACTAAAGGACAAGAACTAAAGCTCATGGGGAGGCACTGCGCTTCATTGCGAGGGCTTACACTCAAACTTTCATCTAACCCTCTTAACAACCTGAACATGATTATATTTATAGATTAGTGGTACAAAAGTTACAGACTTTTCCTAAAATCATTCCTCCATGACTAGGTTACTTTAACCTATAAATGAATGGTGTGAAGTGGGATTAACTTTAAGCTTTAGAAATGACCTTTAAATCCTGAAGTCGATGCTCAAGATCCAAAACAAATGTACATTAACTAAAACAAGCCAAGAAAATATCTCATTTCTCATTATCTGGAAATCAAGGTATAATGAGTATGCATATACTAAGCAACTACAGTTTTCAGATCAACTTTGGACAAAGAACTGGTACTTTGAATTTTACATCTGGGAAAGGAAAAGCAAAGCATAAAGTAAAACTCACAAGGGAACCATCAGAAAAACTTTGCCGAATGGGAAAACCTGATTCACCCTTCACAGGACCACCTTTAGAAGAAGGCACCACCTTTCCTAACTTGTTTAACCACTCAGCCTTATCGGCCATGCTCTCAGCCTTTAACAAAACCGCACTATGAGCTGCAAGACCATGCAAATTTCGGTTGCATTAGCATGTATTTCTACAGCAAAGGAAATAAAGGATCTTCCAAAAATGTGAAAGCTCTTCAAATTAAAGATCAATCTACCTTTCAAAACAGTCTTGTATTGAACCTTGCTAGTAATCTTAAACACAAGACTTGGTGCTTTCTCAGAATCAGGTCCATTTGACTTTTTGTCCTTGGAACTTTTGGAAGGGGGTTCTTCTTCCTCAGATACTTCCTCGATATTGCATTCCTGAGGGCAACATTCATGATCAATAACTGAACAACTAATTTCCAAAAAAAAACAAAACAATGCAGGTAACACGAACTTATGGTTGGCTTCTATATCAATCTATATTGAGACCCCTATATAGCAGATTGCAGAATATAGTATTACCATAACATATCTTGAGTAGACAAAGGGCCACATGGTAAGAATGTACAACTCAGAAGATACTAAAAAAAAGACATCCTGGAATTTAGTATACAAGTGAGAAAATTAGTTGCCCAAAAAGCTATACCTCCAAGGTGATAACGCCATGAAAATGTCTTTCTTCCTGCTTTTTGGTATATCCAAGCTGTAAATAAATTTAAAATTTTGATGTAAAATTTAACAAGATATAGGCCCACAATATGCAGGTGCTACAATATGGGTAAATTGGCAAAAAAAAAAAAAAATCTTGACAAGACGCAAGTATTGACATGATAGTCTATTTTTTTTACCTCTTGTGGCAAGTTTTTTTACGTAAACAAGAAGAATAATGGTTGCAAGATGCATGTACATGTTTGCATAACAGCATAGCTTGTATATGCTAGAGATGGAGGGCATAATTAGTAGTTTATTTGAGAAAGAAACAGAGAGAGAGACAGGAAGAGAGAGAGAGAGAGAGAGAGAGAGAGAGGTGGAGAGAGAAAATGGAACTCAGAACACTTGACAAGCTACTAACAAATAGAATATTAAATACATCTGACCAATTGATGTCATATAACAATTTTATTTTAAATTTTTTTCATCTTGAAAACATTTATGTTCATGCACATCAATGTGCATAAAAATAACCACCAACCTTTCCAGTCTTCGCATTTAAAACAAACCATCGTTTGTTCCACGAATTCTTTTTCGTACTTTTCTTCAATAAGAACCCTGAGGTTGCAAAGCAACAAATTATCCATGAGCAAATAATAGTTACGCTAAGAAACTTTCAAACCCTTGAATAAAAATCATTAACACTATGTTATCCAATTGACGAAATAAAGTAGTGCCACAAATTCAATTTCCTTATGAAAATAACATAATCCTCATTTCCCTAACATCCCTAAAATAAAAAAAATGATGGAATGTAAACATAGTAATTTCAAATTTATCAAGATAGTTGACCTCAATTTTACAATTAACATTTCTACTGTTGCTGTGTACTTTTTACTCCTTCAGGAACCTTAATAAAGTTATGCCTTAAAAACTTCAAACATGGATGAGAAAAAGACGAGTAAGGATATATGCTTCACACAACCAACCAGTAGCAGGTGTTCTCCAGTACAATTATTAGTAAACTTTGTTGCTCAGCGGGCTAGCTTCATTTTGGAAAAAGAAACATAGTGAAAAAGGTCATAAATAAGACTTCTTTTCACTAAGGGAATAAACCAAAATCAACAGGCACTCCACATAAACCTATACAGGAAAGTAAAGGTCACATTTCTGTAATAAGCATCACGGCTTGCAAATTTGGTCCCTCATAATGGCCTTTTGTTCATGAGTAGCAGACAGATTTTGAAATTATTCTATGACTGCTTGATACAATATTTGTTGTTGACCATCAACTCATCTGAAAGCTTAAGTGGTTAAACATAAGGTACTTCAATGAGTTCCATCGTTAAGAAGAGCAGTCAAAACACTAGACAAGGGCAAGAAGAAAATAACCATAAAAGACTACAAGATAAACAAATGCTATTGACCGAACCAGCTGTTATCTCCCCATCAGGTCCAGCAGTCTTCAAGCCTGAGCCACCCTCTTGTGCATCCTTATCTTGACCAGGTTTATCTTTCATCGATTTCAAGCTTCCTCCAGTTTGCTGGCCTCCGGTTTGAGGACTACTGGCCTAGGACAGAATATTGAAAACCGTAAGGCAAACAAAACTATCCAAGATATAGGGTAACAAAAAGAGGCTTACAGATGAAAAGAAAGGTTTTACGAGCAGTAAACAGCTTAGCATTTTCTTTGATAAGTAATTAGAAGCACCAAGGTAAAAAAAATATAAATACCCTATTTGATGCAGATTGGTCTGCCTCAGGACCCTTTTTAGAAGATCGGTTTTTAACTTCGTCCTCTCTTCGCTGTCTTTCCATCCTGGAAAGAAATAAACAGAAATTGATCAGCTAAACATTCCAAGAGACCAAGGACTAGCCAAACAGAAATTATCAGATAAGAAGCCTTCCAAGATAGGAGACAAATAATGCAGAATAAACAAACAAAGGACATAAATAACTGGTTATAGAGAGAACAGACCATCCCAAGAACATAGAACAGCAGCTTATCTCAAGTATAATTACGAGGTATATACAGATGAGAATCTCAAACTACAGTTTAATGTGTAGGCACCAACATGATTCTGAAAGAGTACATAACATATTACAGAACCAGTTACAAAAGAACATAATCCTATCACAAAACCGTGAAAACAAGGCATTTGGTAACCATTAAGAGGAAGTAGAATCATGAGCTATCCAAACTCTTTTAACATTATCAAAAATTAACGACTTGTTGGCATTATCCATAAATCTGTTTCTTGTTAGTTCTTATGGAGGAACAGGATCAATGATGCACAGATATGATACGATACATATCCGATACGTCGATACGTCTTCCCTCAAAAAATATAGGATACGATACGTTTAGGATACATAT
>MKEJ01067909.1:0-21702 GCA_001753735.1 Embelia ribes | reverse complement strand
TGCTAGATAATCTAGAATGTTAATGATATAATTTCAAATTTAAAGAAACTTTTATAATATATATTCTTTAAAATATTTTCTAAAACAGAAAAAATTTCTCTTGGAAAAACAAATTTACGGATACGATTTTAAAAAAAAATAATATCTAAAATCTTATTTCAGAAAATAATGTTTCGAACAATATCCCACAAAATTGTTTTAAAAGTTAGATTAATCAGAATAATTTCAAATAGATATATATCTATGAAAATAATACTGAAATCAATTTTCTAAGCTAATTTTAAATTAGTTCTCGAACTATTATCAATGGTTTGGCATAAAAAGATAAAATAAAATTGACATTGTAATAAATTATTTTTAGCATACTAAAAGCACAACTATAAAATTTATGTTGCATTGATATAAATATTAAAACTAAATTTGGAATTCCGGTTAATTTTGAAAACATCGCCTATATGTATCTAGATTTACAAAGCATACAGAATAAGAATTAAAGTCATGAATCAAACTCATAACTCCCTTTTCATTAAATAATTGTTTAAATAAAGTGAGTACCAAGTTTATTAGATTTTTCTTATTATTGATATTGAAATAATCTAGTTAACAATTTTCAATATGAATTTTAAGGCAATTAAATAGTATTTTATTAAATATTCTAGCTAATAATTTTCATAATGAATTTTAACGCAACAAAATAACATTTTATTATGAAGTTGAATGCTGGAGTCTCAAAAATTTAACCAGCAAAAATTAAAAAATGAACACATACAATAGTAAAGAACCACTTTACTTTCAGTTATGTAAATTGCACAGCCTAGTGGCTTAGTTTCATCCAAAGTATACCACATCCTTCAATAAAAGGAAAAAATTTATCTTATGATAGTAAATAATTGAATAGGGCACAATATTGTATTTCCATAATATTAATAATAAGAGAATTTTTTTTTTAAAAAGTTAACATATGAACAAAAATGTGTAACACACTGATACTTTTTTAGTAGATTGTAGATGAATAAAGCAAAGTTTGGCCTTTTTCTAAAATGATAATAAAAGTAATATATGAATACAAATAAGAGATTAAAAAAATGTATAAATTACTATTGTGTTTTTGTAGTAGATAGTAGATGAATAGTAAACAGTTTGAAAATTTTTTCAATTTTAATAAGAGGGTAAACTATGAACAGAAAAACGAATGTAAAATAGGAACAAAAATTTATAAAACACCATTATCAATTCATATTTAAAATACAATAATATAGCACGATTAGAGTTTTTTTAATTTTAATAAGAAGAAAAAAAGAAGAAGAGGGTAAAATAGGAACAAAAATGTGTAAAAATAAGTTTGTGATTTGTGAAAAAAGCTCTTATGCTTTTGTAGTCCAGAGTAGATAAATAGTATATCTTTTGATTATTTTTTCAATTTTATTAAGATGGTAAATTAAGAACAAAAAAAGGGATAAAATAGGAAAAAAAAATTACAAAATACTATTATCAATTTATGGTAGAGAGTATCAGAATTAGGTACGTTTCAATTTTTTTTTTAATATTAATACAAAGGAAAAATAAGAGAAAAAGAATAAGAGAGTAAAATAGGTATAAAAATGTGTAAAACATTCTTGATTTTTATAGTAGAGAATAGATTAATACGTGATTAAAAATAATAAGATTAAAAATTAATAAACTTAAAAAAAGAATAAAAATATGTAAAATACCTCGTTACCTTTTATCGTATAGTATAAATAGATTAGGTAAAGAGGTAGTCTCAAAGGTAAAAAAGGAAAAAATTAAAAAGAATTTTATCGTTTTATAATAGAGTTAAATTAATATATAATAAATATAATAAACGTCAATATCAACTAGCCATAAATTTCAAATTCTACCATTTGCATCAAATATGACTTTTTATCTACAGGTTCATTGTTTCGAGGGTTGTAGTCTCTAGACAGGGATTTCTTGATTAAAATGATACGAGGCATTTCTTTATATGTTTTGAAAGTGACTAAATGATTGTTGAGTACATCCTCACCATGCCTAAGCAATAGAATTTTGACAATACAATTACGTTTTGGTAGTAATTTTCGAGTACAGGTAATATCTTTTTTTTCCTAATGAATATAAGACATCTGAAAAATCCAGATTATTTAAGTCAAAGAAACAAAATAAAACAAAGGTTACAAGATGGGGAAACAAATAGCACCATATATCGGAAATTGAAAAATCGAGACCCCATTATTCACTCCTCACTCCACCATTGATTAAAGTATCATCCTCGAATCGCAAGGAAACTTGTTCATAATGGGATATATAGTCAATTCCGAGCAGCATTTCATGGTACACGGTAACAGGGGATCATCCAAAAGTTTAAAATACTTAGTAGCATTAAATTGGATTAAATGCCTTTAATTGAATGCAATTTTCACTTTTTCTTTATATTTTTGACAAAATTTCAAGGGCGAAGCGGAGGCCTAATGCCACTGCTTACGTTCAAAGTAAAGATATAAGTAAGCTGGACTTAACAAAAAAATCTTAGCTTGTAACTTTAACTTAATTTATAAGCTGTAAGAGGATTCTTAACAATGCTAGGTATTCTCAAACTTGTGCACTGTTTAATTTAAAATGGAAAAAAGATAAACTGAGAAGTAAACTTTTTCATTCCCATCTCAGAAACTTGCTATAGCCTTAGCTAACGTACTCAGCGAAAAGAATAAGACTTACACCAAGCTCATATTCAAGATACCTCTTAACTTTGGTTTTACACATGATACCGCTTAACTTCGGTTTTATACAACTGATAAAGATTGAAAATTTTTGCGGCTCGCGGATCATTTCTCCTTTAGATTAGTTAGAAATAAAAAATGAAAAATTATTCCATGTTAGTCTTTCTATTTTTAGAAAGTTTTCAAAAGATTTAAAATAGATTTTTAATAAGAAAAAAAATCATCTTTTCATAATTTCTCCATGTATTTTTTTTCATTAGATATTAGATAAACACTGGTTAACGTTGGCTAAAAATTTACTTCAATGTTTCATATTACATAATATATAATTATTTAATTATCAAAGTATTGACAAAAAGATTGTGGTTAATTTCTAAAATTAGAATTTTGCAGGAGAAATGTTCAACTTTTGAAATAAAATGAGAAGTCAATTCACAATAAACCACTCTTAAGAAAATTATTTTCTTCCCTTGAAACTAAAATAGAAGATTAATCATTAATGAGAACATATAAATACACATATACATATATATATAGGTGAGGGTCAACACCCGCTCCACTTTCTCCACCTGTAGCGGCTGGTCGGCTGTTTTTTTTTTTTTAATTTCCTGTTTTAACTTCCATTCAACCCATCAAACAAATTCCAAATCACCCCATCCCCCGTCACAGACCAATAATAACCCTCGGCTTAAACTTAATCACCACGTGGCATCTTC
Organism: Embelia ribes; assembly: GCA_001753735.1. NCBI lineage: Eukaryota > Viridiplantae > Streptophyta > Magnoliopsida > Ericales > Primulaceae > Embelia > Embelia ribes. Next base: position 18,269 of record MKEJ01067909.1, on the reverse strand, counting down.
TCATTAGCTGTGACATATATCTTCCGGTGGTACCAAGTACTTTAGCATCCATTTCTACATATATTTCTGAAAACGGGTAAACTGCACTTTGCTCCATGAGATTTCCGAATCTTTCAAATTAATTCCCCAAAGTATCTGAAATCATAATTTTTTTCAAACTCACAGTAGAAGTCTACATACATATATAAAAATTATAATACGTCTCGCTGTATTTTCCTATTTTATTCTGTTTGAAACTAGTGATTTGAAAAATGAGATATAAACTATCACATTTCTAGAAAAATATTTTATTTATGTGTAATATTTATTTTTCTAGAAATTAAAAGCCTAGAGAATAGGTTGTAGCTAAGTGGTATTTTCGTAATTTTAAGGGTCAATTTAGCAATTGTGTTGATTTTTGCTTTGTTCCCATAAACTTTTGGTGTGAGGTATAATTGCCATATAAATCTTCAGGGGAGATAGTGTAACTTCAAGAACCTTTAGGGTATATTCTGATATTATCAGAAATAATATGGGTGCCAACTATTATTGCCCTTCTCAAAACCATTATACATTTTATAACATTTCATTAGTTATTATTATAATAAAAAAATAACTCATGAAAATGATGCCGAAAAGTCAATATCAAAATTTGAATTTTATAACTCGTTTGATTAACAATTCATTTTATTCTTATTAAAATGGGATTGAGATTTATCATTGACACATGAAAAACAAAAATCAAAATCACAAAAAGAATTAAAATAATCATTTTTTCCAGATATGTCAACATATGGACGAAACTATGCAATAAAATTAATAAGTTGTAATGCTTCTGCTTACCTTTGTACTTTTTGTTTAAATGTGCAAATATATATTTGTTGCTTTAAGTAAAAATATAATTATTGATATATTCGAGGTATAAAATTATACTAATGTAGTGGTAAAAATTTTGATTTTTTTCCTAGATTTACCACTCTCAATAAAAAAAATATTTTTTCATTTTTAATCAAATATGATACTTTTAATTATTATTACTTAAAAATATATTTGTTTATCTTTAAAAAAAATAATAATATGCTTTTATATTTTTAATAATTAATAATAATAATTAATATGAAGAAAAAGGAGCCCAAAATCTATGTACTTGTAAGATAAATTTTTGTACGAATGGAAATATTAGTAGTCTCTATTTCTCCTCTCTCTGACATAGATTCACACATAGATAGATACATTTAGATAGACTTTTTCTCTCTCTAGGCTTGTGGGGTTTGTGCAGGCTCGCCTTTGGGAAAGATCTCTGTTCTTCTGCTGATAATTCTCTCCGATTTTCCAATTGCTCGCGATCCTCGTCTCGATTTGGTATCTCTACTGTGATTCGTTATATGTATGTGTGTGTTTATTTAGAGATCAAGGCCTTTTGGAATTCTAGGTTTTGTTATTTTCTTAGTAAGTATGTTTTTGTGCTTTAGTTTTGAGCCTTTCTCGGTTGAATTCAATTATTTAGATAATTCCTTGTTTCTCTTTGTGGGCATTTCTCAGGTAACTTGGTCAGAGATTAGATGTTAAACTTTATTTCTGTTGATTGCATTATCTTGTGCCCGTGTTAGATGGTTCCAGACCTTTTCAAAAGCTCTTCCGAGAAATTAAAATTTACTTTTTACCTTTACTGAAAACCAACTTGAGAAATTGCACAGACTAATTTTTCTCAATAAAGCCTAAAAAATATCGAAATAACACTATTTAATAAATAATATATGTCTATCTGGGTGAGGGTAGGATCCTCACAATGAGATAAAGATAACAAAATCAGAGGAAAGAAACGAAATTCTTTTATTAGAGGAAGGGGTAATTGTTGATTTCTTGGCTTGGAAATTCACTATAGCAATTCTTTCTCATTTGAAATATCACTTTCTGGAAAGAAAATACTGACTGAGGGGAATACTCTTATTGTAACCCTATCATTTGTCTTGTTTATTTGTCTGTGCCCTATCTATAAGTACTTCAACTTGTTTTCGTATGACTTTGAATTTGAATTGTGTAGTCAACTAGTTTCCTGCACTTAATTCATTTTGAGAATTAGTTGTCTGTACATATTTAAATGAGTGTAAATCTGATATACAGGAATATCAAGGGTGGGGGTTTTGGGAGATGGCTAATAATGCAGTGGCGTGTGCTGAGAGGGCAACAAGTGAAATGCTAATTGGTCCAGACTGGGCAATTAACATCGAGCTATGCGACATAATTAACATGGATCCTGGGTACAAATTTTTGATATTTCACCCATTCTCTCGTTATTCTTTATGAGATTTTTTCATTTTATGCTTTCGGAGGCTATGATATAGCTGAGTTTTTAACAAGTGAATGCCCGTGTGTTCTGGAGATTTTAGTATAATATTGGTTCTGAACATTCCATCGGTGGAATTGTTGTTCCATATGTGAGTGCTGTATTATTAGTTAAGATATTCTGAGTCGCTGATGACAATGCTTTCATTCAACAAGTAGTTAATGTGGGAGAGCTTGAACTAATTGGTTAAGGCTTTGACACTACTGAAACTACAGTGAATATCCAAAGTTTTACGTGAGTTGGAGAAAGATTTAGATTTGATGTCTAAAGTACGAGTGTTGCTTAAACTGTAAATGACGGAAAAAGTATAAGAAATTAGGTAAATTGTGGTTTCCAATATATCCTTACTTCAGTAATCTGTCTTTGTATGTAAAAAATTTCAGTTTCGCCGGAAGTATTAGTATAGCTTGCCATTGTCGCAAGTGTCATTATGTTTCAATAGGTTATTGGCGCATTAACTGAGTCTCAATCCCTTTCAATGAACATTTTATGTAATATCATTTGCTTGTATTCTGTTGAGGTAGCATTTCAATAGCCTGGGAAAGAAGACCTTTCTACCATTTTGATAGAAATGCAGCATTTTATTCCTTTCTAATAAGTTGCAACTGGATTGGGACGTAGGATGAGTTAATTAATTACACTGTTAACTCTCATTGTCATTTTTTGGTGTCATATGATGCTTATGATTCTTACGTTGTTGCCATGGATTGAAACTGCAGGCAAGCAAAGGATGCATTGAAGATACTGAAGAAGCGTTTAGGGAGCAAAAATCCTAAAATACAATTACTAGCTCTTTTTGTCAGTAATCTTTTATTTCTTCTATCCTAAAAGTGACCTTTGTTGTCATGCTTATTATAATCTATTGTCTTCGTATTTATTTGGCATGATGGTGTACACTTGGACTAAGGGTATCAGAACAAGAACGTTTGACTGTTAAACTAGCAGACTGAATAAACATTCTACTCATTGGAAGGCTCGCATTAAGTTGAAAGCAGTCCATGTATTATCTTAGTTGATTTCTAACTTTATTGGATGTGAAACATATACTATCTACGGTGTCGATCAACATTTAGTACAATGCACTTTATTAGTGCAAGTACCATGAATGTTCGTTGTAGTGTTATTAAAAGCCCTCCGGGCTTTCGCTTAGGCTCTCGGGTAAGGTAGGACAAGGCAAGGCAAAGCCGAAACACCTCATATGGGTCCAGGTGAGCGACATCACTAAGAGGTTGCCCTGGCAAGCGCTTTGAGTTAAGCAACTAGCGCCTAAGGTGCTAAAGCTAGCGCTTCCCTCACATCATACTATTTATTTTATATCTTTGTGATAAAGTTATTTTTAAGGTGTGTTATATCATCCTCATCATTTATTATTACTTACTAAAGTATCATTAGTACAAACTATAAAAGGCCGCATATAACATATCAAGAAGCGACAATCAATTCCTACATCTTTGACGAAGTTATATATACTTCCAAATTAATCAAACCAATTAAGAATTTTAGGAGATCATGCGAATTCCTTTAAAAAATAATTAGCGCCTTGCATCATTCGGGCGAGTGCCTTGGTCAACGCCTAGTGTCTAAGGCAATCAGGGGTTTTGGCGCCTTAAGGGCGCCTAGTATTTTTAACAACACTGGTCCGTTGGTGTAGGCTTTATGGGATTATAGTTATTTATGTTGATGGTATTTCATGGTTTCTTTGGTACGTGTCTGGTAGATCTTTCGCGCAAGATTAATGCATGTTGTCGTATTCTTTACTGTTGGCAGTTGACTATTTTACACGTTATGTACAAGTGTTTAAATGATAGTATCCTAATTTGGACTTGTAGTGTTGCTTCTTCTCCTTAGCAAGGACAAAAACTTTCACAATTTAATGAGATTCATTTTCTTTTAAATTTCTTGATACGCAATGCGTCCACACATTTTCCCTCTTCTTTACGAACTTGTCTGTATTTAATGCATATATTATTTACACTTTAAATGGAATCTGCAGTTTTTATAGCAGTATAAGAGGTGTCTAAAATATGATATATAAATTAGAATGAAAATTTATGTCTTGGGTGTCCTCTTTAGAATCCTTGTCTGTTTTGTTCTTCTTCTCCTCTCTATTAGATATTTTCATAATTATAACTTCGTCGCTGATATTCCTTGCTTGCTGGCTGGAGAGAACTGTGAAACCTTATATTCCATGCTGAAGACGATATTGTGTCTTCGGCTTTTGTGATTAGTATCCTAGAATATCTGTACTGAGGTTCTTAAATTAGGTGGTATTTATAATGGCTTATTTTATTAAGCATTATATGCTCAGTTTCTGATGAGAACGTTTGCTAATCCATACTCAAAACTTGAATTGTAACTCATATCACGGCTCTTCACTCTTTGTATTTTAGGTTACTTGTGATTTGGTTTGGCTTCTCATTTCCTTTTTCCTGGGTCACCATTATCAATGTATCTTAGCCATATACTGTTAGTTTATAGAGGCATCATTGCATAATTTAAGTCTTTGGTTTATGAATTTCCGATGAAGGTACTGGAGACACTTAGTAAAAACTGTGGCGAGAATATTTTCCAGCAAATAGTGGAGCGAGATATCTTACATGACATGGTCAAAACAGTAAAGAAGAAGGTCCTGGTTATTTTCTTGCCTTCAATCTCTATATATCATTACGCCACCTATATTTTTTAAAGTTGTGGCTGACTATAGCGTGGTTCTCATTTCACAGCCAGATTTGAACGTAAGGGAGAAGATACTGGTTTTGATTGATACGTGGCAAGAGGCATTAGGTGGACCCAGAGGAAGGAATCCCCATTATTATGCTGCATACAATGAACTCAGGGTAAGTGGTTAATTTTTATTTTACCTTGCCAAGCAAGGTTGTATATGCCATTCTGTTACATAACAATTGGTCATTGAATGAGTTGCACACACATTTATGCTCTATTAGTAAATCATTGTGCCGATTCTAGACATTTCATCCTGGGACAAATGTTGCCTTAAGTCAAAACTACAGTTTTGCTATTTACAACACTTAAATGTTTTAAATGACACTGATTTGGTGTGCCTTCACTGAAAAATCAAATGAATTCCTCATATATTTGTTTCCTCTTCTGTTATACTCCTTGCCTCTTTCTGGAATGAAAACAAGATTCAAGAAAACATTCGGTAATTTTCTTATTATACTCCCTCCAACCCAAAAAAATTGTCTTATATTGAAAAGTCAAAATTTTAACAACTAAATTATTAAATGAGTTCAAAAGTATTAAATGAGTTTTAATTTTACAAGTTTGCCCATAATAAATGTGATTTTAGTGACCAAATACATTTAACATGAAGGGTAATTTAAGAAGTTTAAATTTTTGTAAAACTTATTTTTAGAAAGTGAACATTATTTTGGGACGTCCCAAAATAGAAATGTGAACAATTATTTTGGGAAAGGAGTACATACTTTGAAAATTTTAAGTAATGAAGTCTAGCTTAGCTGAGAAGGCTTTCTTGATAATGGGGACACAGACTAGAACTTGTTTGTTGAACTTCGTCCATCTATTTTATTCATAACACTTTACCATTCTTTTTAGTGTTTTTAGTCAAAACCTATATCTCTCGTCTGTTGCTTATATATATGTTGCACTCAATAAGTTACTGCTGTGTAAATGGCAGGCTGCTGGTGTGGATTTTCCACCAAAAGAGGAAAACAGTGTACCTTTATTTACTCCTCCACAGACCCAGCCGATAAATTACCCCCCTGCTTCGGCATACCCCCCTCCTTCATCATACCCTCCTTCAGAATACCCTCCTTCAGCATATGAAGAAGCTGCCGTTCAGGCCTCCCTCCAGTCTGATGCTTCTGGCTTAAGGTATCACTTAATATCATTAAATTGTAAACGTGTTGAAATATATGCTTTAGAATCCTGTTTTCTGGTTCTGAAAAAAGAAACATGAACACTGCAGAAAGTTTGTTAGGTGGATTCTGAGGAAAACAGTTTTTAAAGTCGTCCTGGAAGTACTTCAGTATTTGAAAATTGTTGATGTCATTGCTGGCTTGGAAAAAGTAGTTTTGTTTAAAAATCTTAATACTGTGGACGGAATTGAGATTTCATGTGTTATATTGTTTTCAGTGTGAAACTGGTGAAAACATGAATAAGAATAGAAAACTTTTAGAAAAGAACCAAGCAGATCCTTACTTATTCGGCTTATTCAACTTGTATCATAATTCCTTTATATAATGCTATATATGATGCAGTACTTTTTTGAGAGGGAGGAATTGGTGTCAGAGGGTGATGGCTTCTGATTTCTGTTTCACTGAACAACATTGAATTGCCTGGGAGTGAAGACAGTATTTAAGAACATTAAGTTATTTAAAAAGAATGTGTCAAAATTACCCATGAACCTGTTAGGATTAATGAATCTTTTGAAGAACTTGTCATGTTGTTTACCCTTGTGGCAAGTAGCAGAGATTCAGTTGATTTATCTTTGTGCTGGTAAAGCACTTAACTGTATGCTGGTATTTGATCTTAATTCTTACTCATAATGGCTCGTGACTTAAATGCAAGCATCAACGTTGTAGACATGCGGTCATATGCTTCTTTTATTTGTATATTCGTTTTTCTCGCCTGTTAATTTTTTCCACTTCGGTTGCATTTTTATATGATATCCATTGTGTTGCAGCAAGACAGAGATTCAAAATGCTGAAGGGCTAGCAGATGTGTTAATGGAAATGCTTACTGCCTTGGATCCTCGGAATCGCGAGGTTGTTATTTCTTTTTTCTTTTATGTTCATTTAGATTGCATTCTTGTGCAAAGTGGAAGCAACTAAATGTTTTCCTTGTTTATAGTGCATACATTGCTTATTTTACACACACGAACGGATTATGTCCCTTTTTTGTATAAAATTATGGTTTTTCTGGCCTCTGCAAAATACACATTTGGGAAGCAGTTACCTGTGGTTTTGATTTACCATCAACCATAATGGTTTTAAGTGGGAGTTTGACTTGTATCTATCAACCATAGCATGAGAGGTGTTATCTCAGTTATTAGTTTTCTCGATCTTGAACTACTTTGGCACACAACCAACATTTTTGTCTCAAAACAGGACATGGTAAGTAGGTTATAGGTGCGGCTAGAGTTGATTGGAATTCTTTTCAAGCTTGTTAGTGTACAAATTTACATTCAGCATTCCGAAGGGCTTTCACTTTGACACGTCTTTAGTCGTGATCACTTTTAGACCCTCTTGCATCAGTGGTTACTTCCAACATGCTGACCACACGACCTAGCGTAGCCTTTCCTGCAGGAAAATCCACAATAGATCCAGTGCACTTGACTGAGTATCCTTCTTTAATAGTAGTATCCCTACCGGGGACAACAATCCCTACTTTATCATTCTCGAGATTCAATGCTATTCCTTTCACACAACCATCAACATATGCATATGTTTAATTATTTATTTATTAACTATTTATTCTTTGTCCTTAACCCCCAATTATCTATGCAATTGACGTCTTAAAACAACAAAAGCACAGCATTAATAATTCTTTCAGGAACACAAGGACTTGAATAATGATGTGCATACATACTTATGAGTACATACTTTGTATGTACAAAATCTTCTCCCTTGATTGTTAGATCTTGTGGATTGGTCCTATATTTAAGGAGAACATCATCAACTGTGACCTTGCTACTCTAAGTGTATGTACAAAGTATGTGCATATTATATATATGCATATCATGACTTTTAAGGACTTAGAGAACATAGTAGCTCCAACATTCTTAAGAGTTAAATGCTCCTATCCAGATACATAGGCAAATTAAGTAGTGACATTTAGGAGAAAGAATATCTATTGTGCAATGGAATGGAAACAAATGAAAAGTGAACATCAATGCTCCTAAATCACATTTATTTTCTCTTTATAAGATGTCGGCATTGTTTCACTACTTTGTTGGTGCATATATTTGGGTGTCAGTTCACTGTAGGAGCTAAACGTTGTCTTGACTTAAAAAGGATGAGAAAAAATGACTGAGTTATCAAAAGCTTGCTGGGCCGCACGTTTGAAATTATGAAGTCCTGATTGGATCCTGAACATTTTATTCTTCCATTTGCTTTTCTTCAAATGCTAAAGCTTGTAATTTTTTGTAACTTTGCAATGCTTCTACTGTTGTGATGAGAAATATTTTCTTATTTGCTTCTTAGTTAACCCCAATTTCATTGCAGGGACTCAAGGATGAGGTGATTGTTGACCTTGTTGAGCAGTGTCAGTCATATCAAAACCGTGTCATGATTCTTGTAAACAATTCTGCGTAAGTATACATTTATATTTGCTGGTGAAACAAGACCCATTTCGCAGGAATTTGAACAAGATTTTCAGGGGATAGTTTTTGGTATGCCTTGAAATGGATGTCCTTTTTTTAATGGAAACATAGGCTACGAGCTTCAAGTGGATATTTCATATTGCTTTCTCTTTTTTCTTTCATTGAACTTTAAAGAGGAAACTGGGCTCAGGATCTCAGTTTTCAAATAAAATTTAAAAGCCTCAAAAGAAATGGGTTTTCTTAAAGAGAAAAACTGAAGCCCATGTTCCCCTTTTGTTGGTGCTTTATTTGATAATTCGTATGTATATTGACAAGTTTTTGATTTTGATACACTAGAGATGAAGAGCTTCTAGGACTGGGGTTGGCCTTGAATGATAATTTGCAACGGGTGCTTAGCCGGCACGATGATATTGCAAAAGGAACCCTAAATGTGGAACCCAGAGCAACCGAAACTTCAGTTGCACCTCTTGTGAACGTGAATCATGAGGATGATGAATCAGAGGATGACTTTGCTCAGCTCTCACGCAGGTGATTTAACCTCATATGTCTTTTCCAGCTCATGAACATGTCTGCTCTTGCTATATTAAAATTCCAATTAATATACTTTGTGCCACTAGTTTGTCTTTGTTTATTGATAATGAACATCGGTGTGTTACCTGCATTGCTGATGAGGCTATTCCTCATATAACTGTGTCTGCGTGCACATGACTAGAAGCCTAAGACGATGAAAGAAGTTATCTTTTATATGTTGCTGTGAAGAAAATTTTCATTCCATGTATTGTTTGTATGTGTTGGTTAAACCGAGGTTTTTGGGTTTCATGATGGTTGTACTTAAAGAGCACATATATGAGGACAACAGATTTGGAGAAAGTCATTAGGACTTATTAGAGCCATCACTAACAACGAAAAGGTCTAAAAGGACTGTAGCATAAATTAATGGAATTAATTCCCGATGTGGGATCGCTTTTTACCCTCCCCATCCACAAGAAAGCCCAACAAGTGCATATAAATGGGTGGAAAGTCTCTGATTGAGTGAATAAAGAAACCCTTTTGGCTCTGATACCTTATTAAAGCCCGTCACTTATCACTAAAAGGACCTATTAGGGGAAAGAGAGGAGCCCATTATACGTGCATTAGATTAACTCCATCAATTCCTGATGTGGGATAACTTTTAACATGACTCTTGACTAACAATAAATAGATAATTAGGATTTTGGTTCTACTTTGAACTAATTTTTGAAAGCAGAAAGATTGCTGGAAGCATATGTTCAAACGGATTGGTTCCACAACTAGCATGTAGAGAATTATTGAAAAGCACTGCATGTTTAGAAACTTGGTCAGTTATTTCATTGGTTCCAGAATATTTTTTTCATAAAGTCCAAAATTGCCAGAGTTTGTTGAAATGAGTGAGTTCTCAAAGTTTCAGTGTTTACAGTCCGAACCAGTGAAAACTAGAATGACAACAAAAGGTGAAAATTCTGAGAACGAAACCAAATAGACCTAAAACGTCCTTTTTACATTGATGAGGATGATTCTTATATTTCTAGCAATGATGTGACAAATTGCTAGAAGGGGAGTAGACAAAGAAAGAGAGGAACTGCTTTTGTAACTTTGTATTAAATTTTTTGGTCCCAGATTTATTCTTACAATTGCACATTAACCTTGTAGTTAAGCTCTCTCTTTGAATGAACAGCATTCTTATTTTATACTGACATTGTTAGTCTTATGATGTATGATTCCAGGTCTAAAAGGGAGAATGCTCCCATACAAAGCCGAAGAACACCGTTCACCAAGAATGAAGCAGTCCGTGCAAGCCCAATTCTACCTCCTCCACCCTCCTCCAAAAACCCAATCACAGAACCATCAATGGTCGACTATTTAAGTGGTGAGGCCTATACCAGCGAAAGATCCTCTCCCCCATCAGATCCCAAACCATTCTCCACCTTAGCAAATCACTCGAACAAAACAAATACTGTTTCACGCTCGAGCCCCCCACTCTCTTCATCCCCACCGCCTGATTTCATAAACCCAACCGCTTCCATGTTTGGTGCGGACCCCTCGTACGATGAGCCTGCCCCAGCCGCCAGGTCAGCTGAGCGGCTGCCCGCAGCTCCGTGGGATGTTCAGGGACCACCCACCAATCTCCCTCCTCCTCCTTCTAAGTATAACCAGAGGCAACAGTTTTTCCAGCAACACCATATGGGTGGGCCCTCTCATTTGAGTAGTGGGTCCAGTTCGTGTGAGAGCTTGGTTGGGCAAACTAAGGGTCTGTCTCTTAATAATTCGGCGCCTACTAAACAAGAGAAGTCTGAGGACGCGCTGTTCAAAGATCTGGTTGATTTTGCAAAAGCCAAGTCTTCGTCTCCGTCTTCCAAATCCAATAATAGGTCTTATTGAGTGGTGAATATGGTTGGCATGTACTATCATTAGAAGTACAATTTTTCATTCATATTTTTTTATTTTCTTGGTTATTTTTGGGTGTTGTTATATTACTTGGTTCGGAGTTTGAATAAGCATGGTTTGCAAACTTGTGTTTTTATCAGAATTTCTTAAGGTCTGCGTGTCTCTCTCTCCAGCTATTAGGTTGTATAGCTCAGATAAGATGGAACTGTTTGGCGGACACATGCATATGTTATACGAGTTTGTGGGTATATATTATTTTTAGTTTTGAAAGGCTTCTTGTTCTTATGATGCTTTCATTACCGGCTTCTGATTTTGGTATTCGAAGTTCTTCCCAGTCTTGTAGAAAATGGTAGGAGTGTTTTTGAGTTAATTCTTTAAATAGGAATAGGGAATTCAAGTTCAACCATTATATACGTGGTTTTCAAAGGCTCAAACTGAGAGAACACAACCCTTACTAAGGGAGATATCTAATCTAACTTTATTATAAGGGTGCATGATATTCTAAATTTATTCTATTTTACAATTTAAATATATATTTCTCATTATTATAAAATTACAATTATTTTAGTTAATAATTTAAAAAAAAAAAGAGATAATAATGTATTTAACAAAATATACATGTAATTATTTATCAAAATATTATATTTTAAAAGATATTGCTAGAAATGAATATTGCAATGGATCCTATAGCTTTTTTTTTAATCAAATGGTTCCTATTGTTTAAACAATAATTATTTTTGGTATCCATAGTTTCACTTACAACAGTAATAGTTATATCGGAATTCGGAAAATGGACAAACTTGGCTATCATAGTTTAAGAAAAATAACATATTTAATACATTCAATAATACTCAAAATGGAAAATAATATCAACATTAAATATTATAAAAAGACTAACTTACACAAAAAAAAAATAGCATATTGGTCACTTCATATATTTTCATCATTTATTAATATAGTTGACAATAAAAATTATAATTTTAATGATCATTAAAAAAAATTAAATTTTATTCTCAAAATTAACTTACTTTAATTTAAATACTCCAAATTCTCATGTCCCTATAACTTTTAACATTTTAAGTGTAACTAAGTAACAATTACTATAAGCAATATTAAAAATTTAACTTAAAAGATAAATAAAGAGTTGTTCAAAATGAATGTATAACAGATACTTTGATCCAACTTCAATATAAAATTTGGATTTTTAAAAGGAGTTGGATTCATAATATAACGATTTGACTTTTACAATTGTAATATGAAAAAAAGTTTGAGATTATTTTTAGACTAAATTTAATATATTTAGAAATTTTCTTGATTTGAAAAATTTATATGTGTAATGTCCCAGAAATTCTACAAATTTTTTTATTTTAATAATAATTTTATGTGATGTATTATATTATTATTATTGCGTGGTATTCGTGGAGTATATGTATATGCGTAGTGCGTAATCGTGTGGTGTGGTTATAGTGTTGGATAGCGTAGAAATGCAAGGTGCAGGCAAGGTTTGTCAGTAATCGCGTAAAGTATCATAAAACGAGCTTTAGGCACTCGAACGTGATTTCGAAAGTTGTCAGATACTTCTATTAGGGTTTATGAGTGATTTCGAATGTTTTTGGAAGTTTTTGGCTTGAGGTGTTTTAACCGAAAATTCAAATGGCTCCGATCGATCCAAGAGAATTTGGATCAATCCAAAAAGTCAGTTCGATCGTTCTAAGTACGGTTGGATTGATCATCGGGGTTTGACTGACTTAAGTAATGAAGACCAAACACTTCTTTCTTCATTTCTATTTTACAAAATTCCGAATATAAGGAGAGAGAAAGTCCTGTGGGCTTGAAACACAATATTCAAGCTTTAATATCATCTAATCCCAAGACTTGGATTGGATTAAAAAGCAGAGATTTCTCATCCTCGGAGCAAGACGAACATTTTGGCATAAGTCTCATCTTTCATTTCGCTCGTTCATTTTTCTTGTTTTCCGTGCATCTTTCGCACGTGAAAAATAATCTTGATATTCTTGATCCTTATAGCGTGTGGATCATTTTTATATCTAAGTGCAAGCTGATTCGGGCTCGTTTACTAGGTCAAATTGGGAGGCGTAGCGGAGACGAATTTGGGACTTTTGCATAGGAAGTCCCGGGACGACTTCTAGCTTCATTTAAGGTACGGTAGTCAACAAATTTCAATATAAGATTGATGACTTTGTCCGTATGTATGTGCGTGAACGAGATGTTAGAATGCGAAGTGATTAAGTGTTGAATTTGATGTGATAGAAACTTCACAGAGATGTAGAATACGTATAGACCCCTTGAGGTGAATTGATACGTCAAATAGGTGCGGAATTGGTGTAGGCGTAGGGATGCATAGTAATACGACACAAGGCGTTGTTATGCGTAAATGGCTTAAACGTAATTGTTAAGTCGTGAAGGAGTAGAATTAGCGTTGAATTCATTAATGCGTAGTTTATATTCATGTCCATGCGTTGTTCGTTATCATGTATATGCGTAGAAATTAACATGTTAACATGCTAAGCTAATGCATTTCATTGCATTTATGTAGCGTTGTGTGGTATTGCGTTGGCGTGGATTTTGAAAGGAAATTATTTTAAATGCGTGGGTGTAGTCCTTTCAATTCTCGGGACATAAATGTATCATAAACATAAAATGCATAGATTTTAGCAATGAGGTCATTCAAACCGTGAAAGACGCAAAACCAGATCTGGGATTATACTATTGATTATGTTACCAGTGGGTGGTAATCAATGAAGGCTTGACCATGTCACTAGCGGTTTCTGATAGCGTGGTGATACAAGTCCCAAATAAAAATATGTTAAAGTATTGGAGTGGGCGTGCATTACATTAATGTTCTAATTTCACTTATGTTCATATGATATTTATACGTAGACATACATTTATTCACAATGCATATAAACTAGTATTTTCTTTATCGTAGAATTTCTTGGCTAATCGTATATTTTCTTTTTTCCATATATTGGCATATGCGTGACTTTGTAGGTGCAGAGGCTGGCATAGAGTATCCCTAGATACTCAGATATATGTGATATATATTTTTGGTGCACGTATTAGCGCTTTATTTTTTTATGTACTTCTTTTGATGTAGCGTACTCTAATAGCGTAAACGTAATATTGTTAGAATCGTCCTATAGTGGCGGACAAATTCATATGTGAATGGCGTAGATATAATCGTTACTTTATTTTTCTTTTGAAACCTTGTATATTATATTCTGTTCTATTTTCCTTTCTCTTTCTTTTGGTAACATCGCGCCCCTAGGTTCGCGGGGATTTGGGATGTGATAGTACATTTCTCGATTATTTATTTATTTATGATGTCACTATTTAATTCTAGTTGGACCGTTATTGAACCAGTAACATGTGACCCATTCTATATTTTGGTTCAGTAAATGATCTCGGTTTTAAAACATTGAGTTTAAAAGGCAAGTCAAGTAGCATGTAGTAAAGCTACAGTAGAAGCAACTCCTGTGACCCAGCCTATATTCTGCCATGTGTCCTCTAGCCTTATTTTTTTGTTTATAATAAGCACTAATCTTGAACTATGAAAATAATCATTGATTATCGAAACATAGTATGGAAATTCAAACTCTTTCTCTCTTTTGACATTATTAATAGTTAAATACATGTTTCCTTTCATTACCCAAATTCTAACATGGGAGGGTTCTTGGTTGGTCAATCCAACTGGGGACCTAATGGGTGCTTTTCGTATAGGCACCAATATATATCAGAGGCAAGACCAAGATGAAAAAAGTCACACCTACATATAGGAGGTAAGAACAAAATGCAAAAAGAAGCACCCACTCCCCTAACCTATAAAACTTATGTAATGTCCTAAAAATTCCTATAATTTTTTCGAATAATTGGGTCTCTAAGAGGAGTTGGGGACAAAACTTTTATTAAGTACGACCTTTCATCCGCAGATAGATGACTGATCTGAGTGAACTATTTAGAATTTGGAGGATATATTGAGGGCTTGCGTTCTCGATTTTGGGGGTAGTTGGGTGGATCGTGTTAGCCTTATTGAGTTTGCCTACAATAACAACTTTCATGTGAGTATCAGAATGGTGCCATTCGAGGCCTTATATGGTCACCCTTGTCGTTTTTCTATTTGTTGGGTAGAGATTGGAGACAGTATTACTGGGTCCAGACTTGGTTAAGGAAATAACTAGGAATGTTCAGCTGATCAAGCAGTGTTTGGAGATGGCTCAAAATAGGCATAAGAGTTATACTGACAATTGTAGATGACTATTG
Organism: Embelia ribes; assembly: GCA_001753735.1. Taxonomy (NCBI): domain Eukaryota; kingdom Viridiplantae; phylum Streptophyta; class Magnoliopsida; order Ericales; family Primulaceae; genus Embelia; species Embelia ribes. The sequence continues at coordinate 2,955 of MKEJ01067909.1, read as the reverse complement.
GTTTTCGTAGTGGGTGAACATATTTTTCTAAAAGTTTATCCTTGGAAAGACATTAAACATTTTTGGAAGAAAAGGAAACTTTAGCCTCACTTTATTGGTGCATTTCTTATTATTGAGGTGGTCGGAGAGGTAGCTTATTGCTTTGTGTTACTACCACAACTTTTGGGTGTTCATTCCGTCTTCCACATTTTTATTCTTCGTAAGTATATATGGGATCTTTCACATATTATCAATTTTAGTGATCTGCATGTGAAAGAAGATGTTTCCTATAAGGTTGGGCCAATTCTTATCTTGGATTCGAAAGAGAAAGAACTTTTGGGGCATTCCATTAGGTTGGTTAGGGTATTGTGAAAACACTATTATAACAAGGAGGCTTCTTGGGAATGTGAGGAGGAAAGTATCCAGAGTTGTTTATTGATAATTTTTAGTTGTTTATACTATTTTTGGCGATGAAATATCTTACCAGGGGGAGGATGTAACGTACCGGAAATATATATAAATTTTCCACTTTACTAAATTATGTCGCTTATCCTTGTTGCAAGTATTCATATTCATTGGATATCATATGTAATCGTTGCATGCCTTGGTATTTTATGTTTGTAGTATGGAAATGCATTTTGGGGGTGAATATGTCGACTGATAATATATATCTATCGATTGAATTAGAATAAGTCGTCTGTTGGAGTATAAATGTCAAATTGTTTAGTGCATTTCAATTCCAGGAAGTTTTGATTCTCAGATAGAGGGAATTTGTCAACTTATATGGTTTATCTGTTAACTGAATTAGAATCAGTCAACTGTTGAGGTGGATCTATCGACTGATTTAGTCTTATCAAATTCTAGGGGGTTTTGGTTCTTGATAGAGAGAATCTGTTGACTTATATGGTACATATGTCGACTGATTAAATCAGTCGACTATTGAGATAGATTTGTCGATTGATTTAATCTTATAAAATTCCATGGGGTTTTGATTTTCTGATTTTAGAGGGAGGGGCATCTGTTGACTATTATAGTAAATTTGTCGATTGATTTTGAAATTAGTTGACTGATTTGGTGAATAATTTGACTATTTGGTGGAATCTTTGAATGTGGTTTTTGATCTTTACGTCTAAGTCAAAGGTCATTTTTCCATTTAATTTCAAAAAAGGTGAGATAGAGAGAGAAGGTGTGGTGCTATTTTTTACCACAATTTTCTCGATGTTGATTTATTGATCTCGGGGGTATGTCAGACTCTTAAAAAATAGATTTTTAGAGTTGTTGATGCGAGAGATACATTTTGCTATAAGTTTCGTCCTCTCTCTCATTTGTTTTAGTTTCTTGTTTTCTATGCCCTTTCGGATTCATGGAAATAAAGCTGACAAATCTCTTTCTTGCATCTTATATATGCTTTTCTTGTATAGGATCATTTCGTTTCAAGAATCGAGGCTAGATCATTTCGGGGGCAGAAGCTTTGGAGTTTTTGAGAGGGATTTTATATAGCAATATTGGTAGTTTGTCTTCGAGTCCTCCTCATTCCTCATCTTTATTATAAGGCCTTGAGGTATTTCGTTAATTTCTATTCTCATTTTTATTTCCTCAATTTCTGTGTTGAGTTAAATATTGAAATTAAAGTTGTTTGTTCTCTTTTTGTAAGGCTTCTTAGTCTATTTTCATATGTAGGCTCATTGCTATTCGGGGTTCGTTGCTAGGATTTTCACGAGGGGTTGGTTAGGGGGTTTTTGGAGGATTTCTCACTAGCTTTCGGGCGTTGATTCAGAGGCATTTTCGGAGGATATCGTACTAAGGTACTAGTAGATTATTAACTCTAATATGAGATTGAAATTATGTCGTATAGTGACATTATATCATGTCTTGATTGGTAGATGAATTTCATATAGTGTGTTGTTTATTATATGTAAATTCTTATTTGGTAGCATAACTACTCATTGTAATTATTAGAGTATGCTTGTATTCATAACATAGCATAGTATATGTGGAGGATTTATTGGTGCATGCCTTTTATCATAATATGGCATTCTCATTCGGGGGCATTATGAATTATGTCATTCCTTTGGCATTCATATTTTCATTGAAAACTTTTGGAAGAAAACCTTGGTTTTAAAATATTATCTTAAATCTTGGTTTTAAATATTTCGAAGGTTATAATTAAGAGGCAACATTTGTAGGTACATTTGGAGGTTATTTAGAGGATAACCCGAGGGCAAATGTATGTTTTTCGTGGTTTATAAATTGTTGCTTTTAAAAAGAACTTTTTTGGAGGAGCATTCTCATTCACATTCGGTTTGAGTCTTTTGCTTTCTTTTCAGGGTGCCAATATCTACTTTTACCTAATTAAAACATGTGGATTTTAATTCTTTCGGGAGTGGAGGAAATAAGTTTGGGTGCTTTAACCCCCACAAAGAGAGCCAAAAAATTAGTGCAAGGAGAGAACTTCGATCACTCTAGGCATTGGTATGCCTTAAAATCGGGCCTATGATTCAAATCGTACAGGATGCATGATTGTAGGCAAGGCTTAGCCTCAAAATATTCGGAGAGATACTAGCCCTAACTTTTACCTTGTTGGAGGTTATATACATCATTATTCATAATATTGTAGCATCGTATATTCATTTATCATACTTATGTACATTCATAGATGTATCATTTTTATTTGTCATATATACTATATAGTCTCTTTTTCATCTTCTAGTTCGTCATCTGACCCGTGTACATTTTTCTATGCATTTGTTCCAAATTTGTTTTACAGGTCTGGAGTTGGACTCGGGACATGCATAGCTTTCTAGAGGCTCAGAGGACTTGATTGTATTTTGTTGTACATTTATTGTATATAGATGATGTTGCCTTATGTTGATGGAGCTTGAAGAATGTATATTTGTCTTTTCTTTATTTTATACGAGCTCATAGCTCGATTATGTATAGCAAACTTGGGGGTTGCACTCGTATTGATGTTGTATA
>MKEJ01067907.1:0-10269 GCA_001753735.1 Embelia ribes | reverse complement strand
TTCACTGTATTTTATATCTATCTATATATAAAACAGAGAGACAGAAAGTACGGAGTGTGACTGCAATCATACCAAAAAGAGGGGGGTGGGGTTGCGTATCTTGATTGCACTCGGCAGAGATGGGAATTGTTGTGAGGAGTCGAAAGGTCGGTCCTTATTCGACATTTTCTCTTCTGTAATTACCCTAATAATTTATTTAATTTTGACCCACATAATACTTAATTGAAAGCATGATCTAGAAATTGTTTTCTAAAAAAAAAAAATCCTTGTTCCAGAAGTGTCCGATCCGTGTCCATGCCGTGTCCGACCCGTGTACATGTCGTGTCTCATATGAAATTAATTACAAATAAATAGGACATTCCAAATGGCGTGTCCGATACGCATCTAGCCGCATCTGAGTCCCCAAAGAATCCGATGCGGGTACGGCACCTGATTTGGAGTGTCCGTGCTTCCTAGAAAGGAAGAGATTTATATGGAGTAATCTGAAGGTTTCATAGTACCTGGGAAGGAAAACTTGGTTTGCAAGTTGAAGAAGAGTCTATGGTTCAAAGCAGGCTCCGAGACAGTAATACAAGAAGTTTGACTCATTCATGGTGAGTCACAAGTGCAAGAGGACTGCATCAGATTACTGTGTATATAATCGAAGATTCCCAGATGGTAACTTTGTTTGATTACTATTGTATGTTGATGATATGTTGTTCGTTGGGCCAAATGTAGTCACTATCAACAATTTAAAGAATTATCTCTGTAAATTCTTTGATATGAAGGACTTAAGACCTGCTCAACAGAGTTTGGGCACAAGGATTACTCGAGACAGGAAGTCCCAGCAGTTGTGGCTGTCACAAGAGAAATATGTTGATCAGGTGATAAAAATATTCAACATGGGAAATGCTAAGCCAGTAAGTGTTATATCGGGATTCATATACACTTTCGCAGGGGGAACCATATCTTAGCAATCCAAATTACAGAAACGTATTGCTTTATCAACAACTGAAGCTGAGTATATTGCTGCAGCAGAAGCTGGCAAAGAAATGTTGTAGCTAAAGTGATTTCTCCAAGAACTTGGATTTAGTCAAAAGGAGTACAAGGTTCATTGTGATAGTCAAGTGCTTTGGACTTGAACAAGAATTCTATGTACCATTCGCGCACCAAGCATATTGATATTCGCTATCATGGGATATGCAAAGTGATGGATCAACAATTGTTGCAACTTGTGAAGTTTCATACCAAAGATAATGCAGTCGAAATGTTGACGAAGGTAGTCACTCGTAATAAACTCAAGCTATGTAGGGATATATCCGGGATGGATTTTTCCAATTGATCGATATTATAGGTTCTTTTCGTGTAGGTGTGAAGGAGGAGAATTGATGGACAATTCATGTCATAACATTCACACCATTGCAGCTGATTGTGTCAAGTTTGGAGGTTGCTCAAGTCTATTTTAGAGATTGTTCATATTTGAAACTTGATGGAACTTTCATATGGAAGATAGAGATGGAATAAGTATGAAATATGCCCACTTTTGTAGTATATATATGTATGATTGCATGTTGTAAAATGGTAAAATGTACATCAAAACTGAGAGAAAAATCAGTGAGATTGAGGCTCTATTCTGTGAGAGTTGTTAGGTTACAAAAATTGTGTGATAATTTTGTATTCCTATTTGAGAGTTTTTAATAAATTTATCTCCTCTTCGTGAACATAGACACAATTTTCTAAATTACGTAAGCACTGGTATTCATATTTTATTTACTCTGATTTTTTACAACCCAACAAGTGGTATCAGGCACCATATACTTCTTGATTGTGGAGGCCATAAAAATGTGATGCAATCACGGAAAAATACAAAAGACATTAAATTTATAGAAAGATGACATAAAATGGTAACGGGAATTTTTTGGGATGTGTTTAAACAAATTCATCCATAGGCATATCTCCAATTTTATTCTCAACTCGAATGCCCATTTGGAAAATTTTATGTTTTAATGTTATTGTACTTTAAGGGATATATTTATTTTGTTACTTAGCCGTCGCTATATGGTAGGTCATTCAGGATTCTTTTATCAACAAAATTTGCCTTTTCGTACTTGCAACTTATCTAAAAGGTTAAATTTTTTAGGAACATAATTCATTTTTTGACGAAAATGTTATAATTCATTTTTTGACGCAAATATTGTCCCTAAAACATAGATTCTTGCTAGAAGACTTACAATAATAACATTACCCCACTTAGCAAAACCAAAGAAAAGGTAAATCCTATATTGCTAACTAAATTTTCTGTCTTTTTCTTTTCGTATAAACTCCAAATTTGGAACAAATCAAATTCCTTTACCCTTGTCACATTATCACAATAAACACGACAACAATTGCATATTTTGGAATGCGGGCAGACAACAAAAATAGTTTAGAAAATAAATATAGCGTACAAAAATAGTTTGGAAAATAAATATAGAATACATGATCCGTTGTTGGCTAATTGTTGATGAATTATTTCACACATAATGATTATTGAGCAATCATTAATTTTATGCATCTAAGCTGTTGGAAGGTTATTGATTGGTGCAGATGTATTGAGTAAGAGTTATGCCAATTTTAGTACTATAAATATATGTGCTTGTAAGCTTGTAAATTACACCTAAAGAAAGAGAAAGATAGAGTGAGAGTTTGAGTATCTCTTACTTTATTTGTGAGCGTTGAGAGTTGTGAGCTGAGTGTCAAAATTGTATGAGAATTTTATACTTATTTCTTTAGAATTTCTAATGAAATTAAGCTCTTCTCTATGGATGTAGGCACAATTGGCCGAATCACGTAAAAATTGATATCTCTATTTTGCTTACTCTTATTTTTATACCCAACAATTGTCACGTTAAAATTTATATGATATAAGCTAGCTAAATTGTTAAATTCACTTTAATAAACAGGAAATTTGTTTAAAAACGTATTGGTATTAATTAGAGATCTTTGGCCTAAAATAGTAAAAGTATATTTTAATTATATCATACGTTAATTAGTTAGAGAAAAAAAAAAGTTTGAATTTGCTTTTCTTAAAATCAAGCGCAAAAAGAAAAGTTTGAGTTTGATACGCATTCATAACGTATCAAACTAAGTAATTAAAAGTGGAAAAGAAGCAACTTTCATTTTAATTTATTTGCTAAGAATTAAGATCACAATTTTTGGCACGTTCAAAATATTCCATTACACAAAATTTACATGCTATAATAATTCATTATCATATGATAGAAATTCAATCCTGTTGGGGTCGGTAACCGGTAGTTTAACCATAAGTAAAAGTATAATCTAATTATACCATATATATTTGAGTAAAGTTTTTATCTACCGTCGATGTACAAATTGGTATATATGCGGTATGTCGATTCATGATATATATAGTTATATTTATTAGTTATTTAGTTTGCACCACATGCATGTACAAGATCGTTTATATGCCAATATAAACTTAATTATAAAGAAGAAGAAAAAAAGAAAAGTTTGAATTTGCTTTTCCAAAAATCAAGCACAAAATGAAAAGTTCGAGTTTGCAATTCGCTAATAACGTATCAAATTTAGCAACCATCATTGAAGTGTTCATGGATGAGATTACATAACTTTTCACCATTCAAAATATTCCCATTACACATATAGAAATAGAAATCCGAACTCTAAATAATTTTTTTTTTTTTGGTATTTAAATAAAATTGTATAGCGGAACAGGACTTCTCTAAATTGGAAGCACTCCTTTACATGCAATAAGTTCTTGCCATGAGATAGAAATTCAATCATGTTTGGGCAACCTATAATTTGAATTTAAATTAGTCGCAAAAAGAAAATAATTTCCATTTTTTGTTACAAAATAAATAAAACGTTGAAAGTAAGTATTTTACTAAGGTTTTTCTAACATGTATTTCCGATATCGATTTTACTTAAATGTAGAGTTTTCTCTTTTTCACAAGATCTTGCATTGGAAAATATTTATTCGAATTTATTACCAACTAATTTTGAGAACATGCCTAGAAAAATTAAAAATTAGTACTTAATTAATTTTTATCATATTTAAAATAAGGATTGAGATTTTATATATAAAAGTATGTAGTAATTTTTTACATCCTATCCTACAGGTAGAAAAGAGAAAATTAATATAAATTTAAATAATTATTAATTTTTCTATGTGTCAACACATGTGCAATAATATATAAAAAATTACTACAATGTAAAATCTTTATCGTTAGAATAGAAGTACGTTTTTTACTACAATTTTACTAACCCTTCTGACAGTATATATATATATTCTTACCACCTACAACACGTTACATATTCTAACTAAAAACCTCTTCAAGATTTCTATCATTTAGAAACTAAACCATGGGAAAAATAGATCCTGCTTTCATTCAAGCAGCAGAACACAGGCCCAAATCATCCCCCAGCGAGGCCGAAGGCGTCCCGATAATCGATCTCTCACAATTAACAAACTCTAAGTTTCTCGAAAACGTAGTTCAAGAAATCAGAAACGCTTGCAAAACTTGGGGATTTTTCCAAATCATAAACCACGGGGTTCCGTTGGAGAAGCGCGAGAGGCTCGAACGTGCTTCGAGAAAGTTTTTCTCGCAGCCATTTGAGGAGAAGAGGAAAGTTCGGAGAGACGAGGCGAACCCTCGAGGGTACTATGATTCGGAGTTCACTAAGAATGTGAGGGATTGGAAAGAGGTGCTCGATTTAGGTGTTAAGGATCCGGTCGTGATGCCAGCATCGAACGAGGATGGTGATGTGGCGGTGATGGAGCATGCCAACCGCTGGCCCGAGTATCCCCCGGATTTGAGGTAATTTGATCTAGAAAATGTTGCTTCATGTTTGTTTCTTTATAAAGGATCAATTCTGTGATTTACTTAAAAGCTTCAGGGATAAAGGATTAGTAATCAAAGTTGCGGGACCAAACAGAAAATTATTTGTTGGGACCGATGTTGTAATTTTCTGTTTAAAGATGATTGTGGGGTATTTTTTTTGCACTTTTTTTTTTTTAATGTAAAAATTTATATTTTTTAGCTTATTATTATTATGGGTCCATAAAGCCCCAAAAATTGAGGACCAATACAATCAGAAATATTGAGCTTCAAATGAACTTAGAGTTAAACTCAACCTCTATAAAATTACTCTGTTTTGTGATATTAACTCTAGAGTCAAAGACTATATAATAGGTAGCTAATTTTTTGTAAATTTTTAAGGTTAAACTACTTAATTTCAGTGACTATGAATTAAATTCATTCTAAACAGCCATGTGCTAATGCTATGTTTGGCTAAAGAATTATCACATTAAAAAGTGATAAAAAAAATTGAAATGTCTCTCATTCCTCAATATATTTTTTCTTCTGTTAATTTTTCTATAGCAATTTTTTCTTAAAAACACATTTTAGTGCATTTGTTTCTTACAAAATGGATCTATTGGCTTGCTATTTAATTGTGTTCAATTAGAGAGGGATTTGAAGACTATGCCAAAGAAGTGGAGAAACTATCATACAAGTTACTAGAGCTAATATCCTTGAGCTTGGGCTTAGGCACTAACCGACTAGGAAACTTTTTCAACAACCACACGAGTGTCATCCAGTTCAACTACTACCCAACCTGCCCAGAGCCTCATCTAGCTCTGGGCTTTAGCCGGCACAAGGACAGTGGCGCATTGACCGTCCTAGCACAAGATGAGGTTGGCGGACTTGAAGTGAAACGAAAATCAGATGGGGAGTGGGTTAGGGTTGAGCCCATTCCAAATGCATATATTATCAACCTTGGTGACATCATTCAAGTACGTAACATTTCTAATGTGTATATTTATGAAATTCACGCTAGTTATGTAATGCTCCTAAAATTTTTCATCATTGGATTCACTAGTGTAAAGTACATGAAATTATTTGTTTTTTAAAGAGAAAGGAATGAATCAAGATTCTTATAGAAAAAGGATAATTTTTTTAGCTTGAAAATATAAATATATATTTTTGCGGCCAAACTAAATATATTTTCACTTTAAAGTAAAAAGTAGAAAAAATAGACTTTTTTTTTCAACTATACACTTAACAAAGCATTTTTTTTTTCTTTTACTAATTAATTTGCTGGAAACTTTACACTTTGGTCCTCTTTGTTTTCCCCTATTGTCATAATATAACCCCCTTAACAATTTTTAGAGCTCTTACATATAAGTATTTGGCTACCAATTATAAAACAGGTGTGGAGCAATGAAATATACGAGAGTGTAGAGCACCGGGTGGTTGTGAACTCGAAGAAAGAGAGGCTCTCGATCCCCTTCTTTTTCAACCCTGACCACGACACCATGGTAGCGCCCCTTGAGGAGCTTACATTGGAGCAAAACCCGGCCAAATACAGGGCGTACAACTGGGGCAAATATTTATCCACAAGAAAATTAAGCAATTTCAAGAAGCTCAATGTTGATAATATCCAAATTTCTGACTTCAAGATTGCATAATAATTATGTAATTAGGTTGGGCTAAATTAAGATATGTATTAGCTCTATCATGTATGAGCACAATGTATGATATGGTTATCCTTTGTATTGTTATTTAACTATTACAACTATCATTTTATATGAATAAAATTACAAATTCTCCCATCGTTTACGAATTAGTAATGATACTTGTATGTAGAATCACATATAGAAAACTAGGGTTGGTTATTATATTTGCATTTTTGCGGGTCTATACTCGGATCCACCATACCGCACTGTACCCGTAGTTATGCGGGGTAGATATAGGTCTGAGAAACAGACCCGAAACTCGCCCCGTAGATTCGCAGAAAAAATGTTAGTTTTTTTCATATAAATATACCACTTTCCACTTCATTTATCACAACCAACAATAATCAATTACAAATTTTCAATACTTACACTCTACAATATCTTCAATAATTTATTTAAAAAAAAATCATGTACTGTTTACCAAAATTTAATTATCTCCAGTATACTCGTTCTCCTCTGGAATGTTTCAAATTCTAATCTGCATTTTTTATTTGGCGGTACTTCTAAATTGGCAATTTCTAATCGTTATTCTATTTGAGATTTGTTGTATTCCTTTTTTTAATTATATAAATATGAGTAATATTTATGAAAACACCTCTTATGCAATTTCTAATCCTTATCCAATTTGAGATTTGTTGTTATAATTTAAATTTGAGTATTTTGGTGATTTAATTGTATTTCTATAATTGATTTTTAAAAAAAAAATGTAATACCTTAAATATGAATTGAAATATGAGTTTTATTTTCTTGTTCAAACGGAGTTGTTTCTTAATTCTCTAATGCGTATTACAATAACATAATTGTGTATTTTACAACTTATAATAAAATAAAATAAAGTATTAATAAGAAAATAAGCTATAACTTGTAACTTAAAATGCAGTAATTTTAGGAGGTTAGTCCACTTACCTTTTTGGTCAGTCCACTAATCTTGAAGTAGATCCATACCGCGACCCACACCCGTATCGCATGTATCTGGATTGCAGTGCAAATATGAGTCTCATATTCGTTATTTCGGACCCACGAACTAGCAACCCGCAGATCAGCTGGTCTTGTTTATAAAAAAAATTATACTTATTCGATTTTTTCCTTCATATAAAGACAAAATTATATTTAAATCCAATTGAACTTTTTATGACTTGATCATCTACTGCAGGCATAAAAATCACTTTTAAAATCTGATATTAGGCATGATGGTATAAAAAGGATACCCACAACAAATACAAAACATATAATAACCAAAATTACCAACTCAATTAATCATTATTTTTGTGCCCACACTCCAAAATAATTTTCAAGTTATCTTTATCACATGACCTCAGGGCCATAACCTTATTTTTTTATTTTGTTTTCTTCTTGAATTTAGAGCCAATAGATTATTTTCGCTTATGAGATTGGTTACAAGTTAAGTAATTATATTTCAAATATCATCTTACTACATCAATTTATAATGCCCTCTCTTTCTCCTCTGATGTCAAATGAAAAATGCAACGAGGAAACAAATGAAAGATAAGTAAGAAGAGAAATAAAATGATACGGAATCGACTAGCTAGCTATGAGGAAATATTTATATATAATTTTAATAATTTCTATTATAATAATTTTATTATTTTAAATTTTAATTCCATGACATACATAATTTTAATAATTTATAATATGATAAATTTTATTATTTTAAATCTTAATTTTATATAACACGTATTAAGTAATTGTGCAAATAAATATAATAAATCGAATTAAAAGATAATTAGTAGGAATAACTTTTATACCCATAAAAACATATGAGCCGCCTTTTTCTGTTTACAGAAGATACTTCTCAATACTAATAATTGTAGATGCTATAAAAATATTATCCAATTACGGAAAAATACAAAAGAAATTAAATTTATAGAAAAATGACATTATATGGTCACAGGTGTTTTTTGCTTTGAGCTGAAAGAGACAACAATTAAGGCGACACCCACACTGTTTTTTCAGTGTAGAGATAATTACAAAGTTGATGAGTTGGTGACAATTGATATTGTCTTTGTCTTGATCTAAATTTGCTTAATGTCAATTCATGTGTTATGGAAAATAGGCAAAATTTGTTTTGTCTATGTTAAATCTTACAAAAAAATATGTCCAGATTCGATGTACAAAATTTGTTTTGTCCGTATTAAACGTTACAAAAAAACATGTCCAGATTCGATGTATATGGTGTAAATTACTAAAAAGTTGTTGTGAAGAATTATATGGTTATTAATGTAGGATCCATATGTTTTAATGATTGAATGCAATTTATTTTTATTTAATGATTTCATATATTATTTTAACTCTCTTGTATTTTTTTTTTTTTATCTTCTCATATAATTTTAAATAATTGTTGCCAAATGATAAATAATGCTCATCATTATTGATTTAATCAAAAAATTACTCTTTTGGCGACAAAATTATTACCTCTAACCATCACAAATTATAGCGCAGTATAATTAGAGCTTATGGGATTAAGTTGTTTAAAGGTAAAAGACAAATGGGGAAAAAAATTGTAGTGGCAAAATGACATAGAAGAAAAAGAAAGAAAAAGAAAGAAAAAAAAAAAAAGTTCCATAAATTTTATTTAGGGTAAAATTCAGTTTTGCCCCCTCATCTACCATCCCATTTCGTTTTACCCCCTTCATCTACTATGAGTTTCGTTTTGCTCCCTCATTTTTGTGAAAATACCCACACTACTTTTCCAGCTATAACTTTTCTAAGTGATTTGAATTTTTAGTTAAATTACCAAATTACCCTTGTTAAAGAAGTGTGCTACAGTTTCTCTCTCTACTTGGAATTTTTTGTGTTGGGCTACAAAAGTCTCTTCCTCTCCCTCCTTTTCTTTGCCAATTTAATCTCACATTCACTAATACATTAATAAGTAGTACGTACATAAGAAGAACAAAACCCATAAGAGTGTGAAGTGTGTTGAAGACCTTCATAAACTTCATAAAATCTATTAATTTGTTTGTCGGTAAATCGTATTTTGTTATTGGTATTCGACTTGGGACTTTTTTAATGTTACAATACTGGAAGGCTGTCCATTATTTTTTCCACTTTCAAATTTCATTGTGGCAGAAATTGTACATAATTGGTGTTTTTTACTACGGCGAGTTTTGAATTTAGAGATTTGTTGTATATTTGATTGCTTTAATTATTGGTGGGTGGTTTCACATTTATTTTCCTTTGAAATTTTTGTTAAAAGTAACGTATTATAGGAGCCAAGGGTAGTTTGGTCATGTTCTGTAAAAAAAATATAGCTGAGTTGACTGAGTTATAACCGGAAAGGTAGTCTTGGCATTTTCACAGAAATGGGGGGCAAAAACGAAACGCATAATAGAGTTTGGGTTATAAGCGAAACGGGATTATAGATAAGGGGGGCGGAGTGACATTTACCCTTTTATTTGGGGTAAATTACACTTTGCCTCCATGAGGTTTCTGAATATTTCATATTACCCCCGAGGTATCTGAAATTACACTTTGCCTCAGTCATAATCCAAGCTTGAGTTTCATGTGGCAAGACCATTTTGCCCCTAATTTTATTGTCTTATTGGAAGATAGTGTAATTTAAGAAATCTCAGAGGGTAAGCTGAAATTGTCAGAAACGTCATGGAGGCAAAGTGTAATTTACCCTTTTATTTATTCGTGCTCCGCATAGTGTCACAATGTCACTTGAGGCTCTATAAAAATAACAGCTTTTCACTTCCGTTTTCATTTTGCAACTCAACCATGGTAGTAATCGACCC
>MKEJ01067904.1:0-14434 GCA_001753735.1 Embelia ribes | reverse complement strand
TAGTTCTAAGGCTTATTGAAGCCCTGACCAATAACGCGAAATAAATCAAAAGTTACGGTCAGACACAATAGATACTAGAACCCATGTAACTAAACAATTTCATTAATGTATTTCCAACATATCTTCTTAATTGAGTCGGTCATACGAAGCGGAAGAAAATGTGTAGATTTTGTCATTCGATTTACGATCACCCAAATATCATCACTACCACACCTCGACTTAGGCAAACCTACCATGAAATCCATTGTGATCCATTCCCACTTCTACTAGGGAACGGGCAATTGTCTAAGCAACCCGCCTGGGAGCAAATATTCAGCCTTTACTTACTAACACATAAGATAACGTAATACAAAGATCACCATATCTTTCTTCATATCAGGCCTAAAAAAATGACACATAATATCATGAAATATTTTGGTGACACCGGGATATACTGCCAAACGAGAATGATGATATTCCTAAATAACCTTATCCCGAATAGATTTAGGAACAAAAAAGCAAATTTGAAATTACAATCAGCCGTCTTCCACCATCATCCATCTATCTCGTCCATGTTCACTAAGAATGCGAACACGATAAGCCTCTGCCTCCTTATCGCTACTTTGTGCTTCAACCACACAAATGATTAAAGTTGGCTGGACTTCAATCGTAAACATCGCTCAACCATTCACTTCCTTTACGCAATCCAATCTTAATTCATTTATAATACATATCTTTTCCTATTCGTCTACTGCAAGAAAAGCAAGAGAATATCGAATCTTACGACTCCATGTTTTAGCTACCATATCTGCTTTCCCTGGATGAAACTCTAAATCAAAGTTATACTGATCCAAGTATTTCATCTACTGGCGCTGATGCATATTCAATTCATGTTTCATAAACATATACTTGAGATATTTGTAATCAGAATAGACTTTGAACTTTTCACCTTAAAGATAGTGTTGCCAATATTGCAAGGCAAACACAATTGCAGCAAATTCTAAGCCATGCGTTGGATTATTCTTCTCAAGCACCTTCAACTTCTGTGACGTATACGCCGCCTTCTTCCCAAGTTACATCAACATGCAACCCAATCCTTCTTTCAATGCATCGCAATAAATAGTGAAATCAATACCTCACTCTGAATAATAAGAATTGGAGTCGAGGTCAACAATATTTTCAAGGTAAGAAAAAACTCATCGCATTTAGAGTTCCATTCAAATTTCACGCCTTTGCGAGTAAATCTCATCATTGGGACAGCCAAACGTGAAAAATCTTGAATGAATCGACAATAATAACTAGCTAGCCCCAAAAAGCTACGGATCTTAAACACAGATTTAGGTTGTTCCCAATTGGTAACGACCTCGATTTTTGAAAGATCTACTGCAACATCATTTTCCTAAACCACATGAGCAAGGAAATGAACCCCACGCAACCAAAATTCGTATGTTGAGAACTTGGCATAAAGCTTATGCTCTCAAACAGTAGAAAGAACAATGCGGAAATGTTCTCAATGTGCCTCTTCCATAGGTGAATATACGAGAATATCGTCAATGAATACCATTACGAAAATATCGCGATATGGTTGGAAAATACAATTCATCAAATCCATGAATATCATTGGGGCAATTGTAAGACCAAATGGCATCATGAGAAATTCATAGTGCCCATATCGAGTTCGAAATACCATTTTCAGAAATTTTTCTTTCTGCAATCTCAACTAATGATATCCTGAGCACAAATCAATTTTGGAAAAGAACTGAGAACCCCGCAATTGATTGAAAAGATCAATGATTCTAGGCAAAGGATATTTTTTCTTCACGGCTATATGATTCAACTTCTGCTAGTCAATGTTCATACGCATCGAGTCATCCTTCTTCGGCAAGAATAAAGGATCACCCTAAGGTGAAGTGCTAATATGAATGAAATCCTTCTGCTTAAGATCATATATTTACTCTCATAACTTCTTCAACTCCGCCAGAGCCAAACGATACAGCGCAATAGAAATAGGATTTGTTCCTATAATCAAATCGATAGCAAACTCAATACCCTTTGCCTTTCGCAATAAATAATGGCATGGAATTTCATCAACCAATCTTTACCCAGAATGATATCAAAACCTAACATGCCAAACATCTCAAAATCATACACCAAGATATGATAAGCAATAAAGACTTTGCAATTTCGACGTACACTATCAATACAAAAAGTGTGATCCTCCGGAGTATTAATATATAAAGGGGCATCCAAATGCTCAATAGGAAAATCCAATATAGATACAAAACATGCAGATATAAATGAGTGAGGTGCACATATATCGAATAACACATGTGCCCAAGTAGAAAGGAAAGGCAATATACCTCACATAACGGAAGGTTCAACGACATCCGGAGCTTGTGGTGTAGTATATGCACCATCCTGATAAGACTATCCCTGCTGAAAACCACATCTCCCCATACTGCTCTGATAACCTCCACGAATTACACCCCTGCTCTAATAAGATAAAGAAGTTGGTGCAGTATGTGGTGCCCCAGTAGCTACCCTAGAAGAAGAAGGTTGTTGCTGACCACTAAGGACAACTGGAATGGGGAAACCTTTAGAATATCGTAACTGCATATGACCCCTCTGGCCACATCTACAATAAGCAACCACTCGGAAAATACCTGTACATGCCACTCCGCCCAACACATATGAAAATTTGCAGGAAAAGTGTCGTCACAAGCAAGGTGACCTTAACAGACATACTGAAAATACCACGTACCATATACAATAGTATCAGAAGATGTAGAATAAATAGGCTGAGATTGCTCATGAGAAGAAGAAAATTCGTCTCGCGACCTTTTCTTACCAGCGTCCCCATGAACATTAGAACCAACTCTACCACCCTCACCACTGCCACTAGGACCACCACAGATACCCAAACCTATACTAAAATTATAAACAGACTAAGATTCTGAAGGTTGACCCGAAGGTCGAGAAGAATGAGAAGCACCCATATGTTGTTTATTAATCAAGCTATACTCCACCTCCACAACAGCGCCTACACATCGCTTGCAGGTCTTTTGAAGATCTGCCAAAATATGAGTTTGTATAGAAGGTTACAATTCATTCTTGAACCGACTACTCCACAATTCTTTTATCAATACAAGTTCAGGCACATACCGAGTACACATTTTCTTGAGTTGAGAAATATTCTCATCATCTGCAACATCCTCTATCGTTTGCGCACAAGTACACATTTTCTATATTTCTTCCTCATCACGAACTCCCACTCTACTACCCAATATTATTCCTCTTCCTCCGCATCGACCACTGCCTTAATTTCCTTGTCCTAACGTCATACTAACTTCACAACACAATGAAAGAAAGGAGAAGTAAAGTCAGTCACAAAATGCTATGATAGTAACGAAGCAAAAGCTATCACACATTAAGCCTGCAATTAAGTAAGTACTATGCAAACAAACACAACACCATAGATCCCTACCAGTAAGCCACCAAGGTTTATATAATCTAGTTAAGCTTTGATACCAACTTGTCACGCTCCAAAATCTGGAGGACCCAGGGATGCGAGGAATAAAAAAGAAAAGAGAAAAGAAAGGAAAAGAAGATAAATAAAAGAAAAGAAAGATACAACTACATCACCATTCTCGCCTCATAAACATAACATAATCGCTTCTACAAAACAATACTACGTATAATAACTACAGCAATCATTAACATCATAAATATACATATAGCTTGCCTATAGTTTATATATATATAATCAACAACAACAATACAAATCTAACAAAAACAACAATTTCATAATTAAGTGAACAACCTTGTTTACATACATCACTTCAAGTTACGTGCTTGACAATAATAAATAGAAATTTATACATAGTAGTTCACCAACTACAAATGCAATGCTAACTACAAAATATAACTTCTACACTACACCACTGCCAATGCGTTACCACAACAAAAAATACAGACAGAAAGCATCCAAGCATCTAATGATGCTCTACGTCCGCCTCATCACCTACAAAACAAAGTATAGAAGAAAAATAGCATAAAAAGAATACAGTTAGACGATAAGCTCTACGATATAAAAGAGAATACGCATGCAGTATATATGACATAAATGAGCATGCTACAACAATAAAGAAAGTATATCATGATCATGAATGCCTTAATGAGACATGAATGCAACATACGCCACTACTACGATACAAACTATGCAAACTTTGTCTACGCACTATGCCAATGCACAATGCCTACTCACATCGCTTATGACACAAGCTATAAAGGTGGAACTAATATCTCTTTGCTTAGAAAAAGATGAGCTACTTCGTATGCCCTACATTGACCTGCCACTAGCATTATGACATGATCAATACCTACAATGACTAGCCACTCACATTGTGATGCAATCAAGGTGCTCCCTGTGCAGATTTTTTGACTTTTATGGTAAGGTTGTAGGCTTTATTGCTTATCCGTATTTTGCAAAGGTGATACATCGTCTTGAAAAGAAAGTGAAAAGACTCAAGTATAACATGACACATACTAAATGTAATGCCCCGATATTCAAAACAACAATATTGTCACAAAACAAGTTCCAAATAGTGTTTAGAATTACAAAACTAATCCAAAAAGGCCTTATTATCATCTTTTATAGACATACAATAATACAAATATAAATACAAATATCTTAACCAATGGTCTACAATAATTTGGGCAATGAAATGCAAATACATCAACTGAAACATAGGAGTGACAAGTCTATACTCAAATAAGCTCCAACCTATCCTAACTCAAGGTCTTGGGTTTCTAACTCCTAATTCTACTTTACATTTTCATGCAAAAGACAATGGAGAAACAACCAAATAGGTATGATCAGAAATGTGTATCCAATCTACTGAATTAATGATTATACAATAATCGATGTATCAAAGTAGGAATATAAATCATACTTATAAAGCCAATATCAACTAAACATATATATAAACGAAATATAATACATTAATCAATAAAAATAAATGATACCAGGAGAGATCCATCGGGCTCTCCCTAACTGTACTCGTAAAGAGGCCGCAGAGTGTCTCCATTGGTCGCACGGTTAGATTTTGGTTCTCGTACTCCCAAACCTATTCCTAGGTTCTCGTGCTCCCAAAATCTAAACAATATAAATTCTTGGTCCTCGGGCACCCAAAAATAATGTGACTACTGACTAGACTATAGTCCTCAGGCTCCAATTAGTTTACTATATCAGTCTAAGTCAAGAACAAGTACAAATATATTCTCAACCAATCTCTAACCTAATCCAATTTTATGACTAAATTACCTTCCAACAATATAGTTGTATTCAATAATTTCACAATATTATCATGTCTATTTAGGCTCAAATTTATGCCTACTACATGATTTCTAATCAATTTTATATCATTATGAAAAATGTTTTCAAATCTATCCAAAGATTAATAGTTTGGTATTTTAACTATATCTCATAAACAATAAATCTATTTGAGCAAAAAATTTAGAGTTAAAAGGGTATTTCATTTACCTACATCTGCCATATTTTGGAAAATTTTAATACAAATCATAGATGGGTCAAAATAGAGCCCAAAATATTCAGATTGCAACAATGATAGATTAACAGTAGCTCGATATTTTGGCCATATTTCTCAAACCATAATTTTTTTAAGCTTAAACTTTAGAAAATTATCTCAATTATCAACAACTTTTATGTGAGTATAATTTCATTTGAATTATAGATGGGTCAAATTAGTATCCGAAATACTCAAATTGCACCAGATTTTCAGAGAAGATAGAAATTCAACTTCGATTTCATATAAGTTTTTAATCAGGTTTAACAACATCAAAACTAACATTTTCTTCATTAGTTAAATAACATTGGATTTAAATTCTGGAGCATACCTAATCCGACGATCTAACAGTAGCTCGAAAGTCTCAGAAAGTCACCGGAAGTGGCTATTCGAATACAAGTCCTATTCGAAAAAACAAACTAGAATTATCATGAAAACGAGATCGGAATCAACAATTCATCCACTAAACATAAATAGGATGAATCTAGGAATCATATACAAGAACAACATGAAGAAAAGATAGGAATATTTATGGTAAATTGACGATAACGATTCCAGAATTCCGAATCCGGAGTTATAACTCCGAACGGGCAAGATTTCCTCCCGGAAAGGTCGGATTTAGCTCCAGAATGAAACTCTTTCCCATATCTCCTTTGCTGTGTAGATTTGGTGAAATAATATATGGAATCAATTTTGTTATAGATTAAAATTGATCCAACCACCATGATACTTATTCCATGTCAAATGGAAAAATTACATTTTGATCCTTGAGGTTTCAAAATTTTTTTGGTGTGGTCCTATAGTTTTAGGGCATTACACTTAATGTAATGATTAAGATTCTTTACAACTTAAAACTACTCATTCGCTTTTCAACACCTTAAAAAGGATGTTTTTAAATAAAACAATGATACACCAACACATAAGAATGATATGCTTCGCCTATGCATGAGAATGTTATACTTCACAATAAACATGATAATTATGCTATACAAGATAATGAAATCAATTATCATGTTAGAAATACTTCATACAACTATGCCAATCAACTATACAAACAAGATGTATCAATCATGTCATCAAACGACCTGCATTTCAAGTTTATATTAGAGTTCGTAGTCTTCCGTACCTCAACCGTACTAAATTGAACTCTTGAGAAGCTAAGCCTAAAATCCTAAAATTTTCACCGCTTGAGCCCTAGATTTGATCTAGTAACGCCCTTCAAATAGGAATGAATCTAGAGGTAAAAACAATCTCTACGAAATGAGGAGCAAGATAAACAAATTTATTTTTTATGTTCCCGAAAGACTGAAAAACAAGGAACGAGAAATCAACAAGATAGAAAGTAAAACTTAAGCCAAATGATAGCCTTCACAATGGAGATTCCAAATATGTGATTATCAAACAATCTTCAAGCTAGATGAAATCAAGAGAAGAAGATTGAAGTCCACAAAACTCCACCACACCCCTTCTTTCTAAATTTCGTGGAAAAGAAAGGGGAATTAAGTGCGACACTTATTATGTGATATTTAGTTAAAAAATACTTTTTCCACACTTAAATGTACGGCGACCTGTCCAGCGACCCATAGTCGACTGTCCGGCGACAGACACCTTTGGACATCCTATTGGTCACAGGAAAATTCTTCGAAAATTTTCAAAAATTTGGCTCCAAAACACAACCCTGGAACCATTTGTCTCGTGACCTGTCCAGCGGCTCAAACAATCGGACATGGCATCGGACGCAACAATTTCTGCCAACTTTGACTAAATGCCATACATCACTCTTGTATATAAAAATACATAATAAGTACTACGCATCTGCAATGCTACTCCGCAATAACTACGCCCGCGCTACAATACCATACTATGCCCATACGCACAACTCAATAATAATATTATAATGCATTAAATAATATTATTATTAAAAAAAAACTCATTTGAATTTATAAGATATTACAAATAAACCCTTCACATCAAAAGATTAAGAAATAATACACATCCAAAAATAAATTGGAACAACATATTGAAGAAAAATAGAACAATAAAAATTAATAGGCTGTGTAGATAGAAAAAAATGTCCAATTTTATTGAATCAGATGATACAAAAAACAACAACAATGATCTAGAAATTTTGAGAGAACCAAGTAGTTCATATATATATATAAATATAGGCATGACTATAATGCTAGAATATTTAATGCTTTCCAAAACTAGTTAAAATTTACTACTTATTATTCTAAAACTTGCTTATCATCATTATAGAAAATGAAAATTTTGTATTAATACCATAATTTTAATGTTCGTTTTTCAAAAGCTTACTTCTCATTGTTATTTATGCTTTTCTATTTTTTAAAAATTTACTTCTTGTTTTCTTCAAAATTTACTAACCACTGTTAATTTTAAGAAAACAAGTCAATCTTAGGATTTAAATGAAACAAATAAAAAGTTTATGCAACTTTTAATCATTTATATAAAAATTTGAGCATGGGTCGGAAAAAATAAAAGTATTTAATAGAGGATTATTCTCATTATTACATAACAAATATTAACGCCTTAAATAGTTAGCTGTTTTGTGGGAGAGTGACCAGAGAATCTAAAATCATAAGGGGATTTTATGCAAAAAAATAACCATAAGGGATTTTTGTGCATATTTTAAAACCACGGGTGGGTGTCATGTTGATATCTCCCCAAAACTCCGCTTACACTTGAATTTTGAGTCATTCTCCCTACAAAAGCAACTCAGGGTCTAAGGTCGTCTAATAACTTGCTCCGGAGCCTTGCTTCCGAATATAACTAATTTAAGCTATGCATTTGCTATTAGGGAAGGTAGTGTAGACTTTGAAGGCTCTAGGGGCATATGTTTCACAATATCATGCTTATGACTAATAGTTCATCCGAGCCATTTCAAACCCAAGTGATAATTAGATGTGCTATGGTATAGAATTCACTTCTCGTTGTTGGAGTCTTTGGACAGGTATCTCAAAGTAAATACTCAACAATTTTATCAATCTAATTGTGTAACTGACCGTTCGGGAATTAGTAGTCTATTTCCTAATAATGTCTTCCTATATATCATACGGGCCGTTCTAAACATTGAGACTTTAAGGATTCAATGTTAGAGGAATGAAATTAGTACATCTCCAATCACATGATATAAATGGGAGCTCTATTTTAGTTCTTTTTTCCTTGTAAACCAGGATGAGGATAGAGGTTTAAGTGTTGATGTTTGGTGTGACTAAAAACCTCTTAAATCATCCCATAATTTTCAAGAAGTTGTGGCCAAATATCCTCTTTAAGAGTCACTTACGCCTTTTTTTTCCCAGCTTATAAGTTCTAACTTTCCAATTTGTTTTCTTTAAAGATTGATATCTTTGGGTTGCTCATTTTTAAGCTGAGCTTTTTTGCTGTTAGGCGTAAATATACTTATGCATCCAACATTGTTTTAGACAAAAATACGATGACTTATTTGTTGAAAACCCACAATGAAACATACCCTTAGCCTTAGTGACACTTAACCAATCCAAAAAAGAAAAAAATATGCCTCATTTGTTTTTAAGCCTTCAAGAGTTGGTTTACAATTGATTTTATGTGTGTGTGTGTAGATTATGTTTTTTAAATTGCACACAGCAATGAAAGCCACCAGTATACTGTTTGTAATATTTTTATCCAATTTAATGTGGAAATATATCTAAATCTAACGCTCATACAACTGTTCCTATTTTCCATGATATTACAAATTTTAGAGTTTATCAACCAATTATTTACATGGGACCAAGTGTTTTTTTCTACTCAAATACATGGGACCAAGTGTTTTTTCAACTCAAATATATGGGACCAAGTGTGCTATGTATTAATTTTAGTATTCTATCAATGTTTCTGCAGTTTGCTGATAAGGAAAGGATACTGGAAGGTGAGAACAAGCGCCTTAGTTACCAAATGGTATGCCTTCATTCACACTCTTATTTGTGTTCTATGTTAATTTGTAGTTCTAAAAAGTATGTATATAATACGCTTAAAATTAGGTCAAAACTAAATTAATAATCAATATCTAATTAATTCCAACCATGAAAAGTGGGCCCTTCATTGTTGCGGGATAGTCGACCTATAGAAAATAATAGAGTATAACCAATTATCGGGTTCAAAATCGCGAAAAGGCCTAGCCACACAAACACAACAAAACTCAGATATCCAACTAGATAAACAAGTCAATTGAAGAGAAGGAAGCAACAAGTTCACCAGGAAAACAAAACTGGTTCATCCCAAGATTACTTTTAACTAGATTTATGTCATAATTAACCTCTTGCTCTCACTGAAATCCGAGAAATTTCCCTCCGACAATGAAAACCAAGAATACCCTCTCGGACTTTCTTCTTTCATCTAGGAATTTTTTTCCTCTTTCAAACTCTCAAAAACGCCACGATATTTTGCAAAATTTCATAGAATGCAAGAGAAGTAGATCTAACAAACCCGGATTTGATCCAACCTCCCAATAGTTAAGCAAAGATTTTGACACATCATTCGTGCGCAAGTTCTAGTTCTTCAATCATTTGCGATCCATGCCTCCACATAATACAACATTCTCTGCGTATGACCTACTTTATTGGAAACAATAAAACTTCTTAGGGGTCAAACAATCCTTCAAATTTCAAGCACAAGCACAGGCACACATAGTTATGAAGTTCCAACCCCTCTATACTTTTGCATAATTTTAAAACGCGTTATAGTAAATAGATTCATGATGATACTTATATAGTATATTTCCACTCCTCACCTAGATAATGTATGACAAGCTCTTGTCATGCCATTAGGGTAGCTCGCCCAACATTACTTTTGCCGCCAAACCCACTCACCTAGCTCCTCACACAGCCGGGTAGCTACAAATTATGTTTGTGTTAATGATAGCACAGAGAATGTCATTGTTTTATTGTTAACCTAAAGCCTTAATTTTTACCAAAATAAAATAAAAAGTTTATAGGCTAAGATATATAGGCCTTAAGATAATAAAATATGTGATAATATAGTAGCAGTTTATTTTGCCAACAATGTATGCATAGATTTTTTTTTCCTACCGATTACATTTTTTTCCCCTTAATTTTGCAGCATCACCAAGTGATGGATATGGAAGGTAGAGAGATGGAAAATGACTACAATTACCAGCCTCAGATGCCTTTTCCCTTTCGTGTGCAACCAATTCAGCCTAATTTACATGAACGATTTTAATCAAAACTCGAGTAATTTGTTGCGTGCTACTTTTACTAAGTTTTCCAGCTAATTCGGTCATATAATTATGTAATATTAACCTTGATAATATGTTGTAGCAAGTTTCTAAGTGGTAAGTCTTACTCTGAAATAATTCCATAATTCCTAGGGTAATGTCCAATTAAGAATCTCAATGTGACCTTGTTTGTGAGGCTTTTATGCAATGGGTATTCGTATGCTCTTTAGTACTTTTTATCATTGATGTTTATGTTTTAAAATAGTAATTCTTTAGAGGAATGATATGATTCTTTTGAACAACCAAATAGGATTGAGTTTTGCTCTAACTTCTTCTCCTCTTTACTATATCACTCTTTTTATGTAGGCAAGAAAGTTAATTTAGAAATGATTCTTGGTGAATGAAAGATTATATATAATTATATAATGTTTTCATTAGTGTCCCTTTTATCACCTGCTTAAATTGCAATTCTTTCTGTTTAAATTTATATTTTAAAATTAGACATTGTTATTCATGACTTTAAAATACCAAAAATCTGCTTCCAATTGCCATATGTGCAATGTATATCGTGTGTGATTGAAGGCTTGTGAATTGTCATACATCCTTCTCGGGAACTATAAATGTTTTTTTAATTTTTTTCTTTACAATCCTAAAAGAAAATCATATCCCGGTCTAAATATCAATCCAGATGTCAGTGTGGATAGATGACCAACCCCAAATACACATTCTCTGTCCATCATACAATAAATCTGCAGAAATGTAGTGATATCACTACACGAAAATTACATTTTATTGATAACAATTTACTGTCCACCTTAACTGGTGGGCATTTTTCTACCATTGACTGTATATTTGCCAACAAAAAGATAAGGAATGAAATTACTTTTCTTTACCGTCCACTTTTGTGACCACTTACCGACCATTTTTTTAGAGATGACAGAGCGGAAGGTAAAATTAGGTGGAAAAATAGTGTGCCTTTTTTACTGTCCACTAGTCGACCACTATTGTGATTGCTATAATTTGTTTAATATTTTATTTCATCTATTGCGTTTAGGGTTTCGATGGCGGCGGTAAATATTGTTTACCGACTATTTTCCAACCAAAAAGACGGTAGGTAATATTTTATAAAAAAAAATTATTTGATATTTATGATGATGATGATGTCTACTTTGCATTTTGAATGTTTTTGTCTATTGTATTTTATTTGCAGCGTTTAATTTCTTGTGTAACATTTAATTATTTTGATGATGATATTTCTTCTAAAAAAGTGCAAAAATATAATATATATATATATATTTAAATATATATTATAAATATTATATATATATATATATATTGTATATAAATATAAATGTATTCATATTAATAATATATATATTATACACAAATGTGAAGACAATGAATAAAATATTTCCGAATAAAAGTATTTTAATCTCAATGCCTATGTTAGAGAAAAATTTTAAAATACCATCACCTCCAATAAAGAGGCTTCTCCAGATCTATTAATGATAGGGAAAATAAACCCAAGAAAATAATTATTATAAGAATTCTATTCTACTGCAATTTTTTAATGAGAATTTCTTGTTATATATTATTAAAAAAAAGTGAAAAAAAAAATCAAGAGGCATATGCAATTGATCTCAGATTGGTGTGCAACCCATCGACACTTCTCTGTGTACATGTATGTATATTTAGTCTAAAACCAAATTTAACAACCATAATTCTAGGGTTCATATTTAGGGATGGAATGATAGAGGATAAGGACGGCGGAGAGGAGGAGAGTGATTGTAATATCACAAAAATTCCAAATAAAATTTTCTTTTTATTATGGTATTATTATATGCATTAGGGAATTACTATTGCATATTCATGGATGTGATGGAATATCATTTATTATAATGACGTATGTAGAAACTTGGTCTCGAGGTGCGCACTGATGCGGAGTTTACGTTGTGTGTCGGGGTTTGCCTGTAAACGCATAATGTTATGTATATTGAGTTTTGAGCATTTAAATGCTTTTGTAAAAATGGGAAAACACTTCTAAGGACATATAGGAATGATTAAGAGTTTTTGGAGTGTTTTTGGAAGCTGTCGTGAAATTCTATGGGCTCGGGTGAATGTCAAATTCAAGTGGCTCCGATCGATCCAAGTAGCTATTGGATCGATCCAAAATAGTAAACCAATTGATCCAACTGTTCAATTCCGGAATTAAAGTGTGTTGACATAAACATTTCCTTTTCATTCTTTTTCTTCAAAACCACGAACTAGGAGACAGAGGGAGTTAAATTTCTTCAATTTATGAGCTTGGTTATCTAGTTAGAGGGCACAGATCACGGTAAAAAGTTGATATTTGGATTCCTTAGAGCGAGGCTTAAAATTTGAGGTAAGTCTCGTCTTTCGTTCTTCTCGTTTGATATTTCTTGATTTCCATGCCATCATTATATATGGAAATAAGTTCACGATTCTTATTCTTACTTCGTTAGGATTGTTTTCTTGGTTAGGTTCAAAGCAATCCGAGCAGCGCACATAGATCAAATCAGAGGGTGAATTTTGGGTGGAATTGGGAATTTTCTCGGGAAGTCTTCAAGATTTCATTTCTGGGCTATTCAGATATGGTAGATTCATAGTACTACTATGAATATGAGGGTTTAGGTTACATATTTATATATGCCATTTTATAAAATTATGGTTTGGAATTATGATATGGAAATGAGATATATGAATTGTTATGGAGGTTTAATACATTGAATAGAAGGATTCTGTATATGTATTTCATACGCACATTATTCAAATTTTAAAAAGAAAGGCATACATTGGAGCATGTTCAAGTATTCACATTTATATATGGCATTGTTATAAATTATCATGCTCACATTCATTGTTAGTCAAAAATTACACACATACATAATTATTATACATGAGGCATTGTTTTCGGAATGAAAGATTGGAAATTTTTGTATAGAAAAGGCAGAAGCATTTCGAGAGTCAAATTGAGTCTTTTCAATTTCTTTTCAGGGCTAGGCCAAATTTTACCAAACAAAAATAAGAGATTTTATGAGCGACCTGACAGCTTCGAATTGGGCCTATGAATTGAGATATGTGCACCTCTACTGCTATTTCATATGGTATATAGGGCGTGAATAGTTCTGGCTGGGTGCCGAATCAAAGATACTAGTCCCAATTTTTGTCGAGTTTTGATTGGATTTTGCATGAGGAATTTATTTGGGCTCATGAGCAAATGGGTTCGGAATTAAGAAATTTTAATAAGGGCTTAGAATGAGAAATTTGATTATAAGAATGTGGAAAATGTGGAAATGTGGAAAATGTGTAATTTAGAAATGCATTTGGTTTATGAAAATTAAATTTGGAAATGGTTGGAGTATTCATGTGGCATAATGCATAGCATTGCATATGCATATATATCATGGAGCACTTAAACTTATATTTAGAGTTTTACTAAAAATCTGAACATATTATTAACTTTTTCTTGTACAATTTAGTTATAACTATACATAGGCAGAGGATCATGGTAGGCAAGCTTTAGCTATCGAGGAAGCGATAGCACTTTTTGTTGCTTATTTTGTAGAGACCACTATTAGGATATGTTGTTATATGTATTCGAACCTCAATAAGTATAACTGTTGCTGTTTTTTTTTTT
>MKEJ01067893.1:0-10218 GCA_001753735.1 Embelia ribes | reverse complement strand
AGTTGGTGATAGCTGGAGGTGTGTACAAGTTATTTTATTGTACGAGCATACAGCTCGAGTTGTTATTTCATTCGCAGCAGGGTGTTGCTGCTTATACCATGCATTATTATATTATTATCATGTGGAGATTTTATATCAGTGATTCGCATGACACTTATATGTATTATGGCAGAATGGGTTATGATGGTTACTATTATATTTTCTTTTCTTTTATCTCACGTCCCCGGGTTTATGGGAATTCGAGGCGTGACAACTACGGTCTTTCCCTCTTCCTTTTTATTAGTAAAACAATTGATTTTCTACTAATGAATAGCCCGCGGTTACAGCTTGGGGAATGATTAAATTCATTGATACAAATCTGTTCGATTATAAGTTTATACTTAATTACGTGTTGCACTCCACTCCTACTCTTTTAACTAATCGTTCTATAATTTTTTTATTACTCAATTAAATTGGGATGGTCTTTTAGGAAATTGCGACATACAAAGCTAATCATTTATAATATCCAGTCTAATGTTATAATTACTTTTCTGCTCGTCCTTCAATATATTTTCGATTAATAGAATGTAAATATCATTTAAATAATTTATAAATTATTATTATAGTATATATATATATATATATATATAACTTTAGATATTTTATTTTGAGGTGTTTATACTTAATATTTTCGTAAATATTAAATTCATTGAGTTAAATTAAATAAAGCTCAAGATAGTCTGAATTTGAATTTAATTACTTAACCCTTATGTTATGACCCATCATAATAAGTCTAATTAGAAATTGATTTATTTATTTGCTGTGAATTAATTTCTAATTTGATAATAACATAACCAATTGACATATAAAAATATTTCGTAACATGATCATATACTATACTGCCATATTTACCTATAGGGTAAATAAAATATGTTACAATAATTACCTCTAAAGATAAGATATGTGTACAATATATTGTGTATCATACCTGAAATAGATTGGCATTATTAAGCATAACATGGATAGGTGTTAAGCTGCTAGAGAGAAAGTGTAGTAGTGGGACACATGGCAACTCACAGTCCACGTATCCAAAATAGTGGCATATCAGTTATATAAGATTGTAAAAATCACAGCCATGAGATCAAGTTTAAGAAATATCTTGTAACGCCCAGGAATTTCAAGCAACTCCAACTACGTCATTACACCCAACCATATCACATAAACGAATAAAACAATTAACTATCTTGCTTTATTGTTAAAATTTGCTTGACTATAAGAGTAAAAAACATAAGTCAACCGGCCTTATTATCATGTTCTTCTGGTCATACATCATTATTCAAAATAAATGAAATCACATCCTATATCAACTCAGCTCGTAGGCCTACAATTGTCTAGAAAAAAATAAAATAAAGTACTAAATGAAAATTAAGGTTTGATGATCCCTGAGTTAGTTCCAACTTGTCCTATCCATGATTCTCATCATTCCCAACCATTGGTTCTACATGGCATTTTCATACAGAATAATAGTAGAAAAACCAAACAAGCATGTACGAGTAAAAACTGATATACAATTCTAAAGATAAGAGAGATGTATGAATATATAATATGCGATAATAACGTGAATGTACAGAAAACTACTATACAACATCGACTGTAAATATATTGCTATAGTTAACTACATCTCAGCCATCTATCAGGTATCACATCCAATCTCTAGGATATATTATCCTCCTACATACTACCGACAACTCGAAAACATTGTTTTTGAGGCCATTGACCACTTTTGAAGGTCAAAATATGAGTACTTACAAGATACAGCCAACACGGACTTCGTGTGTCATAACCGCCGCGGAATATACATTCCTCTGCATGCCATGACCACTGCAAAATATATGTTTCTCTGCGTGCCAGCTAATGTAAACAATTCTACCTACAACATAAGAATATAGGGTAAATAATTTTACTCCCTAATTATATCATAGTTATACCTACATGCAATCCAACATGTAAGACATGCAATCACAATATTAATTTAATGATGTCATTTACTTCTAGCACACTTCCAATCATCTAATATCCATTTACGATCAGTTTTTACTATTTAATTTGGTCTAAATATGAATACATTATTACTTCTTCCATCTTATACAAGTTCAGTTCTGACCCTTTCTGCCGCGAGTTGTTCAAATGGCTTATTACTACCTTTCCAATGGTGGTGTCGTTTGAATGGGTAAACACAACTGTTCGAATGATCTCACTCTTCGAAAAAATCCCATCCACCATTCAAACAATTGCTCAATTACAACTACCCAGTGATAGGTGAAAATTTTTGTAAATAGCATAATTTCACAGTTTTCACTACCATCCAGAACAATTATTATGCTAATGTTTTTTTTATAGAATTTTTCTTAGTTTTCTGCCATGTACCTTATATGATAACGAATGATTACCCTCTGAAAACTCTGAATTCAAACCCTTACCCCCTTCTCTATGGTGTTAGCCAAACATAAACCTATAATCAAAATTAAGCGAGAATTCTCATAAATAACGATAATCTTAACAATAATTTTTCATTTTAACATAGTTTTGATGAACTACAACAATAGCGGGTATGAACAACCCGAAGAATGTGAGATCAATACTTATGTCAAAATGATAAAGATAAGGAGAGGATTTCGGATCCGCAATCAATTTTCTCCTAGAGGTACTCCTCCTCTTGGATTGGATGGTTTTTACGACTGTGTTTCTTCTCTACTTCTCCCTTCCCCTCTCTATGTGTGAATGTAAGTGTTAGAAAAGAACATATAATGAACGGAAAGAAAAGGAAGAGTAATTACTTTCCCTTTCATCTTTCAGTTTATTACCATTTTAGTCCCCCTAATTTATAGTTTATACTAGTTATTCTCTGTTTATTTGCAGGGCCTTATAGTTCCCACCCTAAATAAGAAAATTGCATTATAGTTCCCACCCTAAATAAGAAAATTGCATCCCTAAAATTTAAGTCATACCTATAAATAGTTATGGGAACTTGTTATGTGTCTCCTCTTCATGCTCCCAAGTTTGTTCCTCTATGCCATGATTCTTTCAGAACACTCATACCAGAGGAATCACCTTCTATCATAATATCTTTTCCTGACAATCTATTATACTAACTGATTATACCTAGTATGTTACATCTTTTTCCGCCATCAAATCAGAATAGTCAATCACGTGAGATGGGTCTGGCTTGTATTTTTGTAACATCAACACATGAAAGACTGGGTGTATATTCTCTAATTGTGGTGATAAATCCAAACAGTATGCGAGTTTTTCAACTTTCTCAATTATCTGGAATGGTCCAACAAATCTTAGTGACAACTTGTCATTATTCCCAAATCGCATTTCCCCTTTATAAGGTGAGACTTTGAGTGGGCACATCTTCTTGTCAGCGTAACTCTTTTGACGAGTCTACGTCGTCATCAACCTCTATCTAATCATATTTACCACTTCCGACGTCTATTGAATAACGTCCGGTCCTAACAATAATGACTATGAACTCCACCCAACATATCGGGGATATACACGGCCAACCATACAATACCTTGAATGGTGCCATCCCGATACTAGAGTAGTAACTATTGTTATGTGCAATTATGGCTAGGTGCAAACGATCATTCCAACTCCCCCTGAAATCAAGCACACGTACTCTTAGCATTTCCTCTCTCGTCTAAATAGTCCTCTTGATTTGCCCATCATCTAAGGATAATAGACAATACTTTTCATCAATCTCGCGCCCATGGCATTTTGCACACCCTTCCAAAACTTCGATATGAATCTCAGATCTTCATCGGATTCAATGGTATAAGGTGCACTATGCAACCAAAGTAGGCTGACTTCAATGGTATAGGTAAGAAGTGGGCTGACTTCATCAACCTATCAACGATCACCCATATGGTGTCCTTTCTTCTCCTCGATCTCAGTACTCCGCTCACAAAATCCATCATGATATGTTCTCACTTCTACTTTGGTGAGTGGTTGCATCTCACCACTCATCTTCTTCCTATCTTCATTGACTTATTGGTATGTCAAACACCGTGCTATAAATTGAGTATTATCCCTTTTCAAACTCGGCCACTAATACGTACGACTCAAATCATGATACATTTTATTCCCTCCCAAATGCACTGCTAAGCATGACTAGTGAAATTATCTCAATACCTCTTCTCTTATTGACTTCAACACAAACAACCATCCTCGATATCTTAACTCCCCCCGGTCCCCAACTGTCCAGACTCGGGATTCCCTATTATGTTCTCTAGCAACGAACTTATATGACTGCGTATTACCCTACTGGGATTCGATAACTTCTTCAACCAACTCAGGTTGTACGAGTATAGCACCCAATATGACTTATTCCCTGTCATCAATGAATTTACCATCAATGAACTCCAATCCAAACTCATCGAAAGTCTTCACAATATCCCATTCATTGTATATCAAATATGCCAGAGTACACCGAATTTTGCGATTCAATGTATCAACTACCACATTCGCTATTTTCGGATGATACTAGAGATCAAAGTTGTACTGTTCTAAGTACTCCATCCACCGTCTTTGTCTCATGTTCAAATCCTATAGCGTGAAAAGGCTCTTATGAGCAAAAAAGACCTTGAACTTTTCCCCATACAGATAGTGTCTCTAAATCTTCAATGCAAATTCCTTTGCTCCCAAGTTCCAAATCAAGCGTCGTGTAGTTTTGCTCGTATACTTTCAACCATCTAGAAGTGTATGCAACTACTCTTTCTATCCTAATTAGCACACATCCCATGTCTTTCTTCGATGAGTCATAATATAACATATATCCCATTCTCCTTTTTGGAATGATCAATACTAGAATTGTGGTCAATAACTCCTTTAGCTTCGTAAATGACTCTTCACACTTAGCGTCCTACTCGAACTTGATGCTTTGCTTGTGAGGTAGGTCATAGGGAATGCTATAGTAGATAAGTCATTTATGA
Source organism: Embelia ribes (assembly GCA_001753735.1). NCBI lineage: Eukaryota > Viridiplantae > Streptophyta > Magnoliopsida > Ericales > Primulaceae > Embelia > Embelia ribes. The sequence goes on along the minus strand of MKEJ01067893.1, from coordinate 5,242 downwards.
ACCTCCTGTAATAACTAACTAGCCCTAAGAAGTTGCGAATCTCGAAGACGTTCTTGGGCCTCTCCCAATTCGACACTACCTCAACCTTAGACGGAACTACTGCTATCCCTTTGGCTAAAATGTCCAAAAAGTTTCACTTTCTAATGCAAGAATTCATACATCAACAATTTTGCATACAAATGATGCTCCAGTAATATTGACAACTTGATTCTCAAGTGCTCCCGGTATTCTTCCTCAGTCTTTGAATACACTAGAATTTCATCTATAAAAATAATAATAAACGGATCTAGGTACTCCCGAAACATCCGGTTCATCAGATCCATGAATACTACCGGAGCATTCGTCAATCCAAAGGGCATAACTAGGAACTCATCAATCCATAAATTTGCCAATGTACTCCTCGGTGATATACTCATATAGATGAACCCTTTATTTTGTAAATCATCAATTTGCATCCTCATCTCCTCCATCTCAGTAGGAGCTAAACGATACGATATTACAAAGATAGGCCTCGTACCCGGGAAGAGGTCTATAGTGAATTCCACCTTACAAAGTGATGTCAAGCCACTAAAATCCTTTGAAAATACACCAGAAAATTTGCGAACAATTGGGGGTAATTCAGAATGTACCTACACACTCTCCACAATAGAAAGATTCACTAGAATGCAGCTAAGGGTATCTCTAGCTGATCCTACAAACAGATAAGAAATGTTGCAATTACCAACATACGAAATGCAACCCCTTCCTCAGAAAAAAGTGTAACCTGACGACAATCACACTCAATTATAGTACAATTGGCCGACAATCAGTCCATACCTAGAATAACAATGAATCTGGATATGTCCAGAACGATTAGATCACACTCGAGTTAGTATTTAGAAATAAAAATAGAACAACGATAGTATAAGAACCTCAAAACTATACCCATACCTCATTGAGTATCAACCGATATACCGGAATCTAAAATGTTTAGGTCCAACTCCAACAATCGAACTAATCCCGCATCCACAAAAGATCGGGACATCCCTATATCAAACAGAACATGTACACAAGATGAATGACATAACAATGTATCTTGGATAACAAAAGCCTTTATTGAAGTGGCAGGGACCGTCTGAAGAGCATACAGGTGCGTTGGTGCTATTGACATTGATGTGGAAGTAGCTACTCAGCCCCCATTTTCCTATTGTCCTCCTCGACAAGTCTCTACTTTGAACTGAGCAAGCCTGGCTAGAAATGCTGGTGGTGTCACCTGATCAGGTTAAGTTGATATCGTTTGAGTCACCTGGGTCTATGCACCCCATTCCAGACAAACACTTTGTATATGCCCCATCACCCCACAGTTGTTACACTTAATCATGGAACAATAGTATCATGTATATCCCTCCTTCTTGCATCTAAAACATTGTCCTTGACCCAACTAAGCAGGTACAACCCTACCAGCTGGAAAACTTGGCAACAATTGCCCTTGAAAGACCATGCCCCTATCCACTCAACCCATTTTCCGGTTCTTCTAACTATCACCAAGTCCCCTACTTTGTTGTCCATGACTCTGCCCCGTATTTTCTAAGCCCTTATTCTCTTGAATCTTCCTTTATTGCAAATTAATAGCCTCCTATTCGCTGGCCTTCTGTGCGGCCCAATCATACGTGGTCGGTCCCACTGCGGTCAAACCCATTGAACATGTGGCCTCAACCCCTGTAAAAATTTCTATACTAGGTCTGCCTTAATATACTCTACTCATACCATGCAATAATAATATTATAATGCAACTCTTAATATTATTATTAAAATAAAAAATATAGCCATAATTTTCGGGACATTACATCCTCCCCCCATTAAGAAATTTCATCCCCGAAATTAGCGTATACTACGAAAAAGCGATAATGCAGCGGAATCAACAGATTACTCAGAGTACTTAACTTGAGTCCAATAATCGCTTACAACAACGATACCCTCACTCTGAAGGAACAAACTAAAAGCCGAGATCAACATATTTTCCAAACATAGAAAAGGACTTCTTGCATTTTGGTTCTACTCAGACTTAGCTCCTATGTATGAGTTGAGTAAGAGAGACCATCAATTGCAAAAAGTTCCTAATCGATCAACGACATTACTTTGTGAACAAAATGACAAGAGAATCCAAACGATAGGAAGAAACACAATGAAAGAGACTAGCTACACACTAAATAGTCTAGTTCGATAGGGAAAACGACATAACATTCTCATGGTAACATATATAGATCCCCTACCATACGAACTTATCTTACCCCTGCATCATACACATAACCATGCCTTCGTTCTTAAATAAGTATTACGGAATCATGAATAAAAATATGTTATATCATTGGCAAAACTATAAACTCCGCAAGTCATCTCACATTGCGACACACGCTAGCGAGAAGACTAATATCCTCTACAGAATACCAATGCATAGTAATATATTTAGATGCTAAATGGACGTAATCAATATAGTAGCATATCTAAATTCCAATGGCTATGCATGACTGTACATGGTGAACTGATAAGAAAACAATGCATGTCCTCCATAACTACATATGATGCATTTATAACAAAGTAAAAATGCATATCCTCCACATCGAATGAAGAAGACAAGTGTTGGCTACCTAACCCCTTAAACAAATTAGGAAAAGTAACTTTTCATGACATTGAGACGTTCGAAGCCTTGGAGTAGGCTGTCTAGAACCTGTCCACTACCGAACACCCTTCAGACTACCCTCCGAATACAAGAAAAATAAGTTAGAAAATTTTAACATTTGATTTCAAGTCAATAACTCTGGACACTTTTGTCTGGAGTCTCAATCATCTGGATACTCTGCTGGATACTTTGTTTGGCCAACCACTCTTGTTCACTTTAAAGCCCGAATTGTATTATAAAAATACTATTTATTCTCTCCTCCTCATACACTCTACTCATATATTTATATATACATATTTTATATACTATGAAATATGTATACACCTTCCTCCTCATATACTCTACCCATACCATATAATAATAATATTATAATGCGACGCTTAATATTATTATTAAAACGAAAAATTTACCAATAATTTCTGGGACGTTATAATAATGTCTGGCAATAATGGATATGAAAATTTAAAGAGTAAGGGAAGAAGAACATTATACAATTTTTATACTGGTTCGATCATATATCGATATGATCCCTTACATTTAGTCTCCAAGGCTCTCATTTGTTCCCTTATAACTTTATAACCTAAAGTTACAAATTGGCTAATCTTCACGGGTGTTAACCGGATCTTTACAATGACTAATTTGCGGGTGATATCCAACCGTACCAAGTAAATTTGCGGGCTCTACTCAAACCATAAAGAAGTAGATTTTAGGCTCTACTCAAATCGTGACCATGTAAATTGGCATGTGCTACTCAAATCGTAACCAAATAGACTTGTTGGTACTACTCAAATTACGACCGAGTAGGCTTGCGAGTGCAACTCAAACTACGATGGAGTAGGCTTGTGGGTAATGTTAACCCTTTTTCACAAAACCAACCCTTTGATGGGTATGAAATCATTTCGAATAGGGTTCCATTAACTCACAGAGGAGGATTGAAGGTTCTTCCTACCTTAGTTTCAGGATTTCTTTAATAGAGTATGGCGAGAAAAGTGAAATAGTAAAAGTTGTAACCAACAAGGTTGGATTCATTAGTTATAATTTGAATTCGAAAATTTGAAATATGGTATAAATAGGTACTACTCAAACCGGTTCTGCATTTAGAAGTTTATAAACCACTCCTTTACAACAAAGTTGGTAGAAACCTTGAAAGATTGAGTTTGAATATGAAAATGATAAACTCTCAATCTTACAAACAATCCTCTTAAAAATGATACCAATGAATAACTCAAAACATTGTTTTGATGTTTACTTTAAAGGCTTTCAATACGATGGTTGAATAGATCGAACTTTTGAGTAGGGATGATGATGAGATCTTGATTTGGAAGTGTTGATTTCTTGATTTGAATATGAAGAAGTGCATCTGTTCTTTTTGAATCTTTTTCAATGTTATAATATTGACAAATGAAGCCATTTTTATATAAAAGAGGAGTCTTGAAAATTTCAATTATGAGACCGTTATTTTTTAATCTCTTTCCATATTGTTGCTGATCTTAAATCTTCAGTCGCATCAGTTTGAATTACCTCCGGCTGGCTAGTCCTACAAAACTTTAGCCGATCCGAGGTGGGTGTTCAGCCGAACCTATTTTGGCTTGATTGAGTACCACTAGCTGGCATGTCCTATTAGTTACTCAGTCGATCCGATGGGATGTTATTACCGGTTATGTGCCTTAGCCAATTTTTAGATGCAATTTTGAACTCGATCTTCTCTTGGCCAGTTCTAAGACAATCCTGAGCCGGTTCTAACATTTCCGAACAATTCTTGAACTCTTCTTGGCTATCACTTGTCTTCAAACCTGTGTTTTGATTCTCGCTATCATTGGCTCTTTAATCTCTACTTTTGAACTTTAGAATCTTCGATTCTCTCTATTTGCCTATTTGATCATTTGTCTTCATACCACTTCAATTTGTAATCTCATAATCTATTTTTCTTCATAAATTCATTTTAAATATAAATTTACTATGAAAATTTGATTTTATTTATTTTTCTTTTGATTGATTTTTTATTATTAGAATCATTTGAATATATTTTCCATGAAGCAAATTTTTATGAAGAGAATGTTTCGAGGTCGATAAATATAGTGTGCTAGTGCTGCACTCATATTCTCATCCAGCTCCAACACTTACCGTAACATATTACTGATATATTATTTAGATACAGTAATTATATATGTACCGACCATCAAACCTGCAAGTATTATTTTATTGTTCGATAACCTTGAAGACCTTGCTCGATTTAAGGTTTTAAGCCTCAAAATTACTTTATCAAGGCTAGCAGAGATTATATCATCGATACTTTTTACATTGATGCTGTGTTAATTTTGTTTTGTTTTATTTTTTATGCTTTCCCTGGATATTTTTATTGCTGCCACTACATTGCCTAAGTCCTTAACAAAAAATTGTAAATAAGTTTAACATAACTACTACTCAAGAAAATACGAGGCTAGGGATAGTCTGATAAATCGGACAAAATTTACTCAATGGTTTGATTCCTTACTGTTACGTTTTAATAGTTCATTGGACCAAAGAAAATTAATTGTAAATAAGAGATACTTGACGTAGGATGACTACGAAGAATAAAAGGAA
>MKEJ01067889.1:0-10920 GCA_001753735.1 Embelia ribes | reverse complement strand
GTGTACGTTGTAGAAAGAGAATTCTTTGATACACAAGTATGATTTAGGAATAGATACGTATTTAGTAGTTGTATATATTTAGAATATGCTGGAAGAGGAGTGGGTTTTTTCTGAAGTTCATGTCTTTACAGGTTAGATTCCTATTCAATCTCAGTATCTTGTCGCAGGGATGTTTTTAGCTGATATTTGATTAATTTTGGTGTGGAAATTGATTCTAGTGACTTCATTTTTGCCCAATGGTGCGCAGGGGAGACGACGGTGACTGTCATTTTTTGCCGAATGTCACATACAAATTGCATATAATGGGGTTCTAGTGCACCGGATTTCTGATAACTTGGCTTAAACCATTTGCATATTTTTGCTCTGTACATCGTGTCTATCAGATTGTGCACTTTTATAGCGGGTGTTGAATTATTCTTTTTGTTTCCATTCGTGATAGGTTGGGGTTGCAGTAGAAAGAGCTGGAGGGCTTGTAGTGCTTGCAGAAAGTTTTGGCCATTCGGTTTTTAGGGATTCTCTCAAACATGTTTTCCAGCCGGGCGACTATGATCTTAATCTGTCATCCAAGTTGGTTTGGGTAACATGATATGAAATATTGGGTACAAGCTATATGGGAGCTTTGGGATGTTATTATGTTTGTTTTCAAGAATTTCTTTTGTCCATATAATTATCCCTTTTATCATTTGTTTATTAGCCTGTTTTATATGTTATCTCATTGTCCTGCAGTGGCATTTTTGAGCTAAATTGCTCCAAGGATATTAAAGTTCAGGGTGTTATGGGTCCTTGTGCATCTCTTGAAAAGGTAATTTCTCAGCTGTAGAGGGCTAATATCTTTTTCGTCTTTTAACTCGTATTTCAATTTTTTACCCGTTGCTGAGAGCCTTCTGTCTGTGCAGAAAGGTCATTTATGCTCCGAAACTATTGTAGGTCAAGGAAATACAACGGCATGGAAGACGTGTGGCCTGGACAAATCCACATCCGTATGCATTGTGTTTGATATTGCTAAGAAGGATGTTACGGAAGCCATCGGTCACACAGCAGATAATCAGTTTTACTTTCAGCTTTTAACTTCTTATGTAACTTAAACTTGTGGAATTTGTTTTATTTACAGTCTTCAGCCTCTGGTCCTGAACAAATTGAGTTTCAATTAATAATAATATAGCGATAAATCATGTTTGGGCCACCGGCTTTGATTCACGTATGATTCATATGCACGATTCCTATCATAAAGTTCTCATTATTAAAATAGAATTTGCCCATTGCCACAAACATTCTCAAAGTCAGTTGCCGGTGTTTATTAGGTTACTAAACTCGTGAAGGCTATCGAAAGCAGACAAGAAATTCAAAAGCAAACCATTGCTAATCTACCAAATAAACTATAGTGCAGATCTCAGGGGAAGTAAATTAAAACAAATGATCCAAACTCAAAACCCAACATTCAATCTTAAAAAACAATCGACGACTGCTTCACAATGGTGTTATGCTACTAGTTAAGCTACTATTGAGTCCTATATAAGTGAGACTATATATGTGTAATATGTTAAGCTGTCTTTCTTGTACCCCAAATACTAGAAGTTGCTTCCTGGTTGAATTGTTGCATACTGTTTGTCAACAACCTCAATGATCTTGTTAGCAATGGCACTTGCATACACACAAGATCCCTCACATATCTGCAAAAATGTTGCAAACATCAAATTTTTAAAAAATTGTACAAACATCCCATGAGGTTTTTGATATCACAATCAAACCCACACAATCATGGCTTCGTTTGATTTCTCCTTGTAAGTAAAAAAATTTAGTTTTTTCAGATGGAGGAAAAAAAACTAAATTGATTTGACTTATGACTTCTAATCCTCTAGGTCAGAACAATAGACAAATTTAACTTAAACATTGCACAGCCAAACACAAGCCATCTGTTAAGCAAAACGAGGAAAAAAAAAACCAAAAGCTGAAAAGGTCTATCAAACAAGCCGATTATTATTTGTGCTGATTTTCTATACAAACATAAACATGCGTCAGCACTGTAACCTAACAAAACAAAAACTCTTTTTGCTTCATATCTCTGATAGAAGATGTTGTGACAGTCTTTTTTTTACTTTATATTCAAACCAAAAGCAACCACTGCATTATTTTTTTCCAAAAACAAAAACACTGGCTTTCAAACAATATTGATTGGTTAAGGTACGTAACTTTTAAAAAAAAAATATTGATTTTTCTTTTCAGTCGGAACTAAAAACCCCTTCTTCCAAAGATTCAAAAACACGAATTCATAAATATGATTTCCATACCTTGGTGTTGAAGAGAAAACTGAAGTTATCACCCACAAGCCCACCAGCAACATGATGAATATCAAGTTCAAGTTCATCGAGAACCTTCGAAACAAAGAGCAAGCAATTTGCTTTCTTCTTCTGAGCCAACTTTATCGTCACTTCATCATCAACAATCCTCACATCAACCTCGGCCTCCCTCGATTTCCTCTGTAGCCACGAGCTTCTCAGTGACGACGATTCGCCGTTGCTGTAGGGATCATCGGCCTCGGGCTTGATGTTGCATACCTCGTGATTTCCTGCATCTTGAGCTTTCTTCTGCCTCTTGTTTCTCTCCCTTTCGCGCCTTCTCATATCCAGTAGGATTTTCAGCTCGTTGCTTGTTCTGAGAAGCTCCTTGATGTAGTCAATTGCATCTGCTATTATCGATGCTTTGTCATTCTTGATAAGAATGAAGACCCCCGAAACATGAAATAATGTTGGAAATTGTCAAAAAGAAAGTAAGAAATAGAAAGTAAAAACATATTTTATCATCTAGATTGTTTAGCTAAGGTGGTTCTCTATTTCTCTTAGCACTTACAGAACAAATGTGTTAAGAGTCTTAGAGCTTAAAGTACTTATTTTTGCCAAAAAAATCAACTTAAAACACTGGATATTGTAACGGTCAAATGAAAAAAACAAGGTTACATATACATAGTGCTAAGCAAGAAAACTGAATTTTAAAAACGTGCTACAAGCCTTACTATTGTTTTTGTCAAATTAGATATGAAATCTTCTAGTTTGATTGACGACGCTACTATTAAGCTAAAAGTTAGCTTTTTTCTTAAGTTACAAAAAAATGGGGTTAATTCAACTAAAGCTTAGAATTTTTTCGGCCAAAACAGCAAAAATCCCACATTAGAAATCGACCATGAAAATGCTCAATTAATGACCATGACCAAAAAAAAGAATGGCACCTGGGACCTCAGCCAACACAATATACCATCAAAACTTATTCTTGTTAAAAAACTAAACAAGCATTGCAATTTGAATGATTAGATCATAAATAAAAAAATAAAAAGAAAAGAGAAGAAAAAGGAAGATGAGAGTGAAGATGTTACCTTTGTGGGATTAGGAACCAATCTCCTCAAAGCTTGGAACTTATCATTCACTTGTTCTCTCCTAATTTTCTCCTTAGTCTTAGTAGTTCCCTTCCCTCTATAATCAACTCTATTACCCCCTTCACCAATCTCATATTCCCACCCTATTCCCTCATCCACCCCTCCAATCAAAGAAGAAACATTCCCAAGTGAGTCATGAAACAAATCCCGTGATTCGTAAACAATGCTCGGTCCCAATTGCTCACCTGTCGGTAACATATTCTCTAGATTAACGGGTTGGTTCACTAAGGGGAAGGGGAAAGATGGCTTGGCAAGCAGAGAGGGAGGGTAATGGTTCATGAAACAGGGCAACGCTGAGTTATTGAAATTTAATTGCTGCCCATTTTGCACATCAATGGGGTTCAGGTTTTGGGTACTAAAACTATTATAGGTCATTTCATTTCCCCAATTTTGTTGATCAACATAAGGTAGAGAGTTGTTTAGATCATGGCCCATTTCTTGTATAAATTGGGTATGACTCAGATGGTCAATGTTGAGACCCAACTGTTGTTGGAGCTCTATTCCCATGGAGAAATTGCTAGGATTGAAACTAGGATCAGTTTTTGAAAACCCATTTTCAGACACACTTTCCTCATTTTCATACATCTTTTGGGTCTGAAAAAAGCTTCTTTTTTGTCTCCTATTTATTTGGGATTTGGCCTAAATGAGACAAGAAAAAAGAAGGGCAAAGGAACCCAGTCAAAAACTCATAAAGATGAACAAGAAACAAAAAAGTAGCTTCTGAAAGCCAATTATTCAAACTCTAGCTTTTGAGTGAAAGGCAAAATCAGCTGCAGTTGTGGGTCAAAGATTGAATCTTTATCAAGAACAAGAGGTTATGGAGAGAACCCACAATAGATAATCAACAAATAGGGGATGGAAATTAGAAATTAGGCATTGTAGGATAAAGTAGGTTACAGAGAGAGAGAGAGAGAGAGGTGTAGAGAAAAATACATATTGGGAGCAAAAGAGAGTTATCTATGGGGGTGGAAATTTTCATCTAGAACCCCTATGGTTTGAGAAAATGTAAATAAATACCCTATATTTGTAAATATTATATAATCTGCTTCTTTTTTTATTTATTACGAACAGACCCATGAAGCAAAATTTTGTCTAATTATGCCCAAAGAATTATACAAATTTCCTTGAAAAGATTAATCTTGACATCTACTTCTGAACCTATGCTCACCTAAAATTGTACAATTTACTATAACATTAGTGGAGATTGATATTGAAAGTATAATTAAGTAAAGATAATATGATTTTTTTTTGCACTCATAATCTCACGGTCTAAATTTTATTAATAAATTAAACATCTTATCGACATTAATAAAATCATATCTGTATCATTTGATGATGGGGCAATGAATTGATTTACATCGCGCCCCTGCGTCCGTACCTTTTTTTTTTTTTTTTTTGGGCCAAAATCTGCATACCCAAAAAAAAATGAGACAATTTGGTTCATGAGTTTGAGGTTTTGGAGCAATACAAAAACATTAATAGTTCATCCATCGTGAGTATTAAAATTCATACACAAGATTTTATTTTTTTTTATAACCATTCGGTATCCGGAAACACATTGGGCTCCGACTAATCCGAATTTTGAGCCAGGCAGGGCCACAAATAACGATAAAACTCTCTCTGCCAAGGTTTAATATGGTTATATTCCTAAAACTTAAACTCGATACTTCAATTAAGCGAGAAGAGATACTTACTATCTCACCTTAGCGCTTGATGGTATGAATAATACTGTTGGAAACATGTGTAATTTTCTTCATTTCATAAATATGTTTCTTTGGAACAATTGTTTAATACTCCATTAGGTAATATATGTTGTGACACACTTATTTCATATTGCAAAACAAAAACGAATTATACTTATGATTAGGTACTATGCTGACACTAATTGTGCTTAAACACAAGTTCACTTAATCCAAAAAAGTTTATCGTACTTAATTGCTCGCAATTGGAGAACCGTCATTACTCAATGCCCAAATGTTACTGTAATATTCTTGATAATGAGAATTATTTTTTCTTTCTAAGCCAATAGTATTTGTTTAATCTCAAACATGTATTTATATAATCGTTGCTGCTTATAAAGAAACTTTTATAATATTGGGTTCCACCGCTGCCATCGCCTAGTAATTGCGACACAAGTGCACATTTTCTTTTGCAGTCCAATAATAAGCAATAAAGATTACCACCAATTCGAAAAAAAGTGATAATTATGGCCGAGCAGAAAATAGTAATAATAACAATATATTAAAAATGTAATGAATTGATATTTTAATAAACTTCTTTTTAAATATAAAAATGATAGGATATCATTATAGATTGCTGCCTTAAATTTCAAGTCTTTTTATATTTTTGTTTAAAATGTAATATTTATTAGATTGCTCAACTTTTAAATTGATATTTTTTTTGTGCTGCCTGACCTGAAAATTATATTATTTGTAGTTTTAATATTTTTTTTATTGTATATTTAAAATTTACAATTAAGCAAACTACTGTTTTGGGTCAATAAAACACGTTAATAGATTCCCTGTCTCTTTTTAATGTGACACATAATATTTTGTTTATTATGATTAGTACCGTTTAATTAATAGGAAAACAACAGTGGTCAACATATTTTTGGGTCCAAATATAGCTATCAGAGAGACCTCTTTTTCCATCTCATTAGTCACACATCACATATAACACACAACTTGTGCTTTGATTTTGGCATACCTAAAAGTTACTTAATTAGTGCTTTTCGTGCACCATTATATGGCTCGTTTCTTTGTATTTTATTGGTGGAAAATAAAATTTAGTTGAGGTAATTGAAAGTTATAAAACTGAAAGATAATATTTAATTATGAGACTTAAAAACTAGTTTACTTTTAAGTAATCTTATAATCTGCTTGGATAAATTTGATTGTACTTCTTTTATTTGTGCCATACACACACACACACACACACATATATATATATATATGTATCAATGACATCTTATCATTGTAGGAAATAATTTAGTTTAATCTTGTATACTTTGTAAAGTATTTCAAAACCAAAATTTACTGAAAGGTAGAAGAAGAGTAACAAAACCCTTACTATTACTTATGCTACTTTTTTTTTTTATTTTTGTTTGTGAGTAAGCTTATAAATTCAATTACGAAATGAAATTATGTTTAGAGATTCACTTTTTGTCAAATGACAACACTTTACTTGTAAGTGAACTTATCCAATAAGTTTACAAAATGTGAACATTTTTTAGTGGATATTATACTAGTGTGCAGCAGTTTCCAAAGTTATATTAACCTTCATCTTAATTTGACCAGTCTTAAGACTCTAAACTATGTGACGTAGGATATATAGACCATAGTTGTGCTCCATACACATTTATTTTTGTTGTACATGTTGTATTTAAATATGTGATAACTAATTTAGATAAATTAAAAAATTATATTAATATTTTAGTCAAAAGTTTTTAATGTTTACTATATACTCCATACATTATATTTCCATTTTAATATATTTGAATTTTTTAGTTCATCCCAATATATGTTTCAGATTTTATTTTAGAAAAGTAATTGAAAATAACTTTACTAAAATACCCTTATTTATTGTAATATTCATTGAGTTTCTCAATCCATCATGAGTTATACAAAATTGATAGCATTTATAAGGGGTATAGTAGGAAAAAAACTAAAATATTTTGAATATACTTAGCAGTAATATCAATTAACTGATGGTTCTTAATTTTTGGGAAAAAGGAAATAGGACTATTAAAATAGGACATAGTAAGTATATTGTATATGCTTAGCAGTAATATCAATTAATAATGCTCTTTTGTTTTTATTTTGGATTATCATTAACTTAAGTTCCTAAGCATACGTTTTATCTCTTACAAAATAATGTACAAAATTAAAATAAACTAATTTATAATTATGAATGCGATGACTTCTGATATATACAAAGAAATAAGATAAACAATTTGAAGTGTTCATACTTGTACAAAAGAATTAGATAATTGGAGCATTATTATGAATTGGACCCTTGTTACTTAACGCCCTTAGCAAGCAAAGCTCGAGTTTTTGGTAATTTTCGGCCACAAATCTGAGCTTAATGAAGAAAGCTTTAACTTTTTTTTGTGTAAGTAATAAATTAAAAAACAAAGAAAAAAAAGGAGGGTTTTTTGAATGGTTGCATCTTAAGAAACTGTAAATGCTCAAGTAATATGCCAAAAAGCTTGAATTGTTATTCCACCATTTTCTACATTTATTAATACACAAATAATACATTTTCAAAATGTAACAGCTCAATCTATGTAACTACTTATCTACAAGAAATAGGAAAGTTACAACAACTTATTTGACCATTTCAAAATAATACAAAACAAGCATTAGGATGAGGAGATAATTCCTTATTACACCTCACATTGGTTCATTCAAATTCTAAATTAGCTTACATTTTTTGAAGGCAAGTTTGGGATTATTTTTGATGGTTGCCTCTGTTGTTTTTTTTTGGGGGGGGAAATTATAGCTTGAGGTGTTTGGCAAACTTCAGAACAACTGCTTTTAATAAGTTGTTTATACTTTTCTAATGATAATTTTTTAAGCAACCTTAAGGATGTTTTGAAAATTTATTTCTGTTTTTTCTTTCATTGTCATAATAAACTCAATTATACTTATTACTTTTTCCATATATGTCTAATTTTGTCTTTTTACCAAATACTATACTACTTATCAAAGCAATATTTAAAATTTATCTACTAAATATTTGGATTATACTTTATTTTAGAATCAACTTTCAAAATCAGATTTAAGAATCGAATTTTAAAAAGCACTAGCATTCCCAAACTAGGTCTAAGTGTGTTTTTAGAAGCAATCTTATGAAAGTGTTTAGAACCGGTTTCTATTTTTTCTGACATTAATTACCAAAATAACATAAATTATATTTACTACATTCCACATAAATATTTGTTTTTGTATTTCAACAATAAAAATTACCACTTCATCAAACACCACACAACTTATCAAATAATGTTAAATTTTTTTTTTATATATAAAAGATTAGAATTATGCATACGTTAAAATCAACATTTAAAAATAATTTTGAGAATGAAACTTTGAAAGGTATCAACAATCCCAAAGGTATTGTATTCCAACAAATTCAAGAGCACCATACGGCAATCGCAACTTGTTTAATTAACTTTTTGTCATATATTCAAGATGATAAAATTATTTAACACAATGAATATTTTGGTGGTGCTCCACAGTGGCCCCTTGAAAGCATAAAGTGTGAATCGTGAAGAGAAGAAATGGTCCCCGGATAAGACCAGCAACTATGCAGAAGTGTTGTGCAGATTTTTATTTTAAAAATTAAATAAATTTTTTATATATAATTTTAACTGTTTATTCAAAAATTAATGGCCATAATCCAATGAGTCTATAAAAAGGGCAAAAACTAAAGGAGTGAATGGCGATGCGTAACAAATTTGGCTTTGGATTCTATCTCTCTCTCATGAAAATCACAACGGTCAACAGTGTATACTCTAACGTCCTAGCTGTTTGACGATCCAACACGGTATTTTATTTTGCTTGCATTTATTCAGAATCGCAAAATTATTTGAGATGAAAGCTTGGTTGTTTATTGTTGTATAGATACTGGGCGTTTGGGAAATGTCACATAAAGGAATTCTGAACAATTTAATTATTTTTATCAAATGTTTATTCCTTCTCAGAATACACGAGATTACATATATATATATATATATATATATATAGACCGGAAAGATCACAAGGGAAAACATATGCTCAACCATCATTTGGCATGAGATAAAAACTAAAGAGAAATTAACGTAAGAAACAAATAAAAATACAAAATGGGGTAAATGCAAGGGTTGAAGTCAACTTTAGTTTATAGGTAAGAAGGAACATTTATTTTGTACATTATAAACCAGAAAATATTATTAGTTGGGATTGTGGAATTTGAAAATATTGTATAACAATCTCTCTTACCGTAGATCCAATTCTATACTAGGTTGGTGGAGACAGCAAGGGCAACATTGCTCTACCCGTATCAAAAATTGGTAGGGCAAGAGCGGGTGTGGGATTGTGTCCCTTAGGCGAATTTTTTGGAAGTATTTCAATAATATTTCGGATTGCATTTCAAGTATAAATATATCTTAATTTGTAATTGTAAAAATCTCTCAATCGTACAGGAAAAGCCCTTATGCCTTTCGAATATCGTCCAAAATTATGCACGACAATAAAACCCGAATCTGTAGGCACCTATTCGAACCCATCCCGACTTTGACGGGAAAAATCCAACCCCGACTTTAACGGGGGTGAGGATGGGAATACGGATACCCGCCCCAACCCCGAATCCGCTCTATTGTTTACATAATTATAATAATATTCTTATTTATTTATGTAAGGTATTGTATTTATTTTGATTGAAATGTTTCATTCTGTATAAAAGAGTATTTTTTTTTAAACATTGCAAAACATTTGATTGTGTTTTTATTATGACATTTTGATGCTATGATTGTTATTTGAAGCATAACAAAGTGCTTATAAAGTATTTGTTTCTTTTTAATTTGTAATTGAAAAAGCTAAGTTCTAATTTATGGTTGATTGTTTTAATTGTGTGAAAGTTTTATATGTTTATTTTTTGGAAGTAAAAATTTTGAGTTGTTAATTTTAATTAAAGCAAAATAATTTTTTAAATTTGATCATTCATTGACGGGTGCGAAGACTCGTGGAAAAATCTGACTCCAGCTAGGGCAGAGATAGGAAAGGCAAAACCCTTTATCCAAGAGGGGCAGAGCAGGATTGGGAACCCCGTTCCGTTCCATTGTCATCCCTATCCAAAATTATTAGTGAAGTAACCAAAGTTCTCTTTGTAACCAATCTTTTTAGAAAAGAGGGGGCCCACCGGTAGTGGTGTTAGGCAGGTTCGCCCATCGTATTAGGACTACTAATTTTTAAATTAAGAGTTAAGAATAAATGTATGAATTTCATAAAAAATTTAAATTAATTTTTTTATCTAATCTCAATTTTTAATTTCAAAATAAACGATGATGATGCAATTTGCGAAGCCTGCGTAGTGCTCAGCACCACTGTGGGCAGGCCCCTTGATCGGATCCGTCTTATCCTATTTATAAATAAATAATAGAAAATGAGTGTATAATATTGTCACCCTACAAAAGCAAGTCCCACTACCAACTCTTTTTGAAAAAAAGAAGCATTTGGATAAAGCTTTCTAAAGAGCCCAAGCACTAATAAAGGTGGCAAAAGAATCAAAATACCAAAGCCTTGTTTGGCTTGGTCTTTATAAAATCCCAAAGAAGAAAGCTACTATAAGACTTTTTATCGCAACTCTATGCCCTTAAAATTCTCATGGGGAAAAAATGGTTATTTTTATTGCTATTGAGGCTTGCTCTAATATTCAAACTAGCGTCAATGCTCGATACAGCAAAATCCGAGGAACAAGCCAACGATCCGGATCAAGTGTTGTGTGTTAGCGAGTGT
>MKEJ01067874.1:16384-29515 GCA_001753735.1 Embelia ribes | reverse complement strand
GACTAAGCATATGTTAGTTAAATTGTAACGGGTTTGGATAGTGGTTGTAAATTGCAAAAACAAAAATGTATTTGGTGGTCACTTGTGAAACTTAATAGTATATGGTAGCTATTTGCAAATGAGTCATAGTATAAGGTGGTTATTTATTTTTTACCCTAATTCTTATGTGATCTAATAATTTTAATTAGTTTTTATTTCAAAAACAAATCATCATTTTGTAAGTGAAAATAAAATTTTAAGATAATTTGAACATTTGACATTCTAAATTCTGGCTTCGAGTATTGATCAAGTGTCTAAATATTACTAAAATTAAAAGTTGGTGGAGCCTGGAATAATTTCCAAAAAACACGTGGTGATTTCGTGCATTTCCCCAAACCTGTGGGGGTGAAGATATAATTTCTATCAGTTAAGCTTCTCTCATCCCTGCTTCATTCTATAAATTGGAATCTTAATCCCCACAAGACAAAACAAATATTTCATCAAACCAATAATAAAAAATTGAAAAAAAAAAAACTAATATGATGGCTGTGGAGGAAAATGAGATGAGAGCTCGGAGTTTCCGATACGAAGATTATAACAATAGGAGGGTGTTTTTGAGGAGTTATCCTCTTCATTGGGGAGGAGAAGATGAAGAAGAAAGCAAAGATTTTGAAAATGTGCAATTTACTAGAGAGGAAAACAAAAGCCAAAAACCCATGAAGAAGCTTTTTGTTTCTGTTTTTCACTGGGGAGAGGAAAAGATTTTTGTTTTGAGGAGGTTCAAGCACAAGGTTTCGTTCTACATCGTTGCTTGTTTTCCGGTTCATTTTAAGCCCCCTAGAGCCATGATCTCGGCTTGATCAAATCTCTATTATGGCATGTTCAGAGATGGGTTTTCATTTCGTTCTATGGAAAAGAAAATGGAAGGAAAAGCAATAAATTCTTTTGTCCAAAAATCAATCAGGATAAATGATTCAAAAATGATGTTTAGTGGTGAAAATTTCTCGTTTAACCTCTTCATACTTTTATATCCCTTACTCTGCCCTGTATCATATCTATGCATCATCTCTCGACAAGAAATGAACCCCAGTAAATGTGCACTAATCCCAACTCTTTTTACGGCCACGACAACTACTCTTATCTTTTTATTCGCCCTTTTCCTTCCAACAAATCCTAGTTATGAATGATTGACCACGATTTCCATTTTATTCTACTTCATCTTGTGTATTGTAATGAATCTGTATATTAATAAGATGCGCATAAGCACCAGTACCATTATGTAAAGAAAGCTTTTGTTTGGAAGCATGAAGATTGAAAAGGAGAAAGCAATCGACAAGAGAAAACAAATTCTATCATATTTGTAGGGGGAAGTGTTAGCCTATGCCAATGTGACCGTATAAAGGAGATTTTGGCCTAGTTTGAAAATTTTGCTATTTTTCAAAATCCACTTCTCAAATTAAGTGATTCTAAAAGTATGCATAATCCTAGTATTTAGTAGATAATTCTAAAATTATTTTGATAAAT
Organism: Embelia ribes; assembly: GCA_001753735.1. NCBI lineage: Eukaryota > Viridiplantae > Streptophyta > Magnoliopsida > Ericales > Primulaceae > Embelia > Embelia ribes. The sequence continues at coordinate 28,012 of MKEJ01067874.1, read as the reverse complement.
AGTGTGACATTTAGCAAAATTGTATTTTTTATTATAAAAAAACAAAATAAGTATGCATGTGGAACGTAGTAACTATAATTTAGATTACTTTGGTAATTAATGACGGTAAAAATAGATAGACCTGCTTCGAAAAACACTCTTTAGGGAAAAAAAATAAGTTACTAAAAATAGGTGATTGAGTATTTATCAAACACTGAACAACTAGACAAAACAATCTCAAACTGGCCTTAGGCTCTCCAAAAAACAGAAAAAGAGTAGACTTGGTGAGCCATTCTCACACCCTGAACAAGAGCTCTATACAGAAGGGTGCTGAGTAAAAAATTATAATAATAACAAAAATTTAAAATAAAATAAAAATAATACTGGCACAATTGCTCAATAAAAAAACCAAACTGATTATCAGACATAATATTTATGAACATGAACTTGATGCGATCGGTTCTAATTTGTAGGTAATGAAACTTATAAAAGTTTTCCTACTTTTTTCATCTCCCTCCACCCAAAAATACGAAACCAAAAGAAGGAAAGCAAGAAATAAAAGAAAAGCAAGATGTATACATCATCCACGTATTACCTCAAAATCTCAGAAAATGATTATTATACATCAAAATGAATGTCACCACTCTTAAAACAATCTATGCATAGATATTATCTATTGTACGCTTGGGTAGTATATGAACAACTCTTTGAAATGTGAAACTAACGAAATGTAAACAAGACAAGAAGACTTTTTTTTTTTAAGGGTTAATAAGACAAGAAAACTTAATTATGTGAAACACAATACACTTACAAGCCAAACTTCTTCGGTCTGAGGTAAGTTGAGCACCCTTGCTTTAGCCCTGGCATAGACACTTGTTGCTGCTCCTTGGCTCTCTTCTTCCTTTCCCTCTCCTTGTTTTCCCTCTCCTCCTCGGCTTGCGCCTTCCTCAAATTCTCCATCTCCTCCTCCATAGCTGTCTTCTCTTCCTTCTGCTTCTTCTTATGCTCCAACATAGACGTATCAGAGTCTTTTACTGAGAAAAACATGGGCCCGAGCTCGGCCAACCATTGAGCCTCGACAGAAGTAGCACACTGCATATACTCCTTGGTAGTCAAAATCAACTCATGGTATACCACATAATCTGGAGTATAACCTAAACCGTACAGAGCACTACTCGCGTGTAAGTGACATGGCATTCCCGTCCTGCAATTCACGTATTCTCCGATACCCTTAAGCCTTGCAGCATTGTGAAAGTATGCCGAACAAATGGCTTTCCTCACAATATCCCAATCAGGCCCACACGAAGTAAGAGGGATTTTGAGCGTCTTAAGAATATCGAGTAGTTGAGATCTCACCTCTCTAGCTTTTTTCAAACCTTTCACTTGGAGAAAATGGTCATTACACCAATCGCCCCGGTATTGGTTAGCTTTCCATTGTTGGTAGACGTTGAGAAGGGTTAAGTGGTCTGACTCGGGCACGAAAAACTTCTCACGGGCAGCATCACTCTCCTCTGCCCGGTCTTTCGGCCTGAAGAAAACCGAAGGGACCGAAAGCATGGACACTATAGTCAATACCTCATTCAGACAATCAAGTTGTTCTCCCATCAGAAGCATCTTCGCAAGTGGGGGGTCTAATGGGAACTCCACCATCTTCCAACCAAGATCGGTAAGGCTCCCAACATTGTTAAGTGCACCTAAAACCCACAACTGGTACATGGAATTGAGTATGTTTTCTTGAGGAGGTGGGTCCATAAAATCAAAATCCAACAAATTTTCGACTTTCAAAGACTTGAGTAATAAGACCACGTTCCCGAGATTAGTCCTTTGGATCTCAGGCACTGGACTCTGTAGCATCTCATTTTGGTAAGCACTCTCTGTATAGAGGCGGTAACAAGTTCCGGGTCCCGTTCTACCTGCGCGACCTGCACGCTGATCAGCAGCGGCACGACTAACAGGGAAAACCTGCAAAGCATCCATACCCATACGTGGGTTATACACCTTCATCTTACCATAACCCGTATCTATAACATAATAAATCCCATCAACTGTTAAAGATGTCTCCGCAATGTTGGTGGCAACAATGCATTTGCGGGCCCCTTCTTCAGCTTTCTGGAATATTTTTGCTTGCAAGTCAGCAGGAAGTTGGGAGTATATAGGCAGAATCAATAGTTTAGGAACTGATTTCTTTGCAGATGATACAAGTTGTTCCATTCGCTCAGAAAGGGCATAACACGTAGCTTCGATCTCATCTTGGCCAGTCATGAAGATAAGTATATCTCCCGGGGCACTGGTAATATGGATGGTCATTGCTTGCTTTACTGCAGCTTCAACGTAGTCTTCACAAGGGGATTTACTGTACAGAATATTTACGGGGAAAGTTCTTCCAGGGATATGAAAAATTGGGACACTGCAAAAGACAGAAACTTATTTATAAATTTGCATAACCAAAGCATCGAAATTCTGATCAACAGGCTAGCACTAAATTTCAGAATTTACCTCCCAAAGAAATTTGAAAATTTCTGTGCATTTAGTGTTGCGGATGTCACAATTAGCTTGAAGTCTCGACGACGAGCTACCACCTTTTTAAGGATTCCAAAGAGCACGTCAGTATTAAGTGATCTCTCATGTGCTTCGTCCATTACAACAACACTGCAACATTAAGACACTAATTGTCAATAAATAACTTAATTGGTAATACATATGACCAAATTCAAGACAATAATAATATAGGCTAGAATTATAAATTTGAAAAGGATCTAAAAAAAGTTGTTCTTACCGGTACTTGTCAAGATCGGCATCTTTAAGTGTCTCACGCAAAAGTACACCATCAGTCATGTACTGTAAAAGGGAGACACAAAGACAGCATGAAACAATTCAATTCCTTATGCATTGCAAACTTAAATACAATAAAGTCGGGTTTGCAAACACCCTAGTTTGCCCCTTGTTCACCATCTTCAGTTGCACCGTTTAGTTTTTCTTTTCCCAGAAAAGTTCAATTGCACCAATTTAAAAAGAGCAAAGAAGTAAAAGAGAAAGGGAACAGGAAAAGGCTATTAACAAGTTACCTTGATTACAGTGTCAGGTCCAGTCACATCCTCAAAGCGGATGGCATATCCAACTTGATCACCCAACTCACTTTCCATTTCTTCACTCACTCTTTTGGCGACACTCATCGCTGCTACACGCCTTGGTTGGGTGCACCCGACAATACCATTGGTTGTGTAACCATCTTCATATAAATACTGCCAAAAAGTTCAACAGATTAGGGACTTAAAAAGTAAATCATATCCTGGTCCTCAAGCAGTGTGGACCAAAAAGTAACGGGTACAACAAAATGATGTGGCGTGTGGACATGGGGGATATTTATTGAAAGTGAGGGAACCGCATCATTGTTAACCGAACACATAAATTCTGTTAGCAAACTCTACGCCATAGTGAAATTCTTACTACAAACCTGGGTCAACTGAGTTGTTTTTCCAGAACCAGTCTCTCCGACGACCACAATCACCTGATTTTCACGGATAACCTATTCCATAGAATTGTAAAACCGAGTTAAAAATGAGAACACAGCTAGAAAAACTTTGAATTAGTACATTTCCTCATTATACGCCCAGTAAAACTACCACATTAACACAGAAAAAGGAAAATCATAAGAAAACTGAGATTTGTAATTTCTTATTACTGCCAAAATCATGATAATTTATTTATCACAAAAAAGAGTAATATATGTTTGCATCCACATGGCGCCGACACTAATTTTCAGCTCTCCTAGACAGAAAATAATGGAGCAAAAAAATGATAATTTACAAACCTGCAACAACTCATCGCGTACAGAAAATATAGGCAAATACTGTCGTTGCTGAGCCATTGTTTTAGACTTCGCAAACTCACTCACTGCTTCTCCCTTTTTCAAATGTGTTGAAAATCGTGCATCTCCCTTGAAGTCAACTTCGCCTTCTTCGCCTACTTCAGCAGTGTCAGCATCAATCTATCAATAAGAAGGAAAAAAAAAACAAGACTCAGTTACGGTTTTAAGCCAGAAGTGACGAATTCAGGGGGAGAGAGAGAGAGATTCTGTAATTTTATAGCATGTCATACCTGCTCCGCAGATTTCTCGACACCAAGGATATCACCAAGTTTTGAGCCAGCAAGCTCCCAAAAGCGCTGACGTGATTTGTTCATATTTTGTTTCTCACGGATTTCCCGTACCAGATTAGATCCCTTACGGGATATTATAGCCATATCTGAAGTCGGATCTTTTAATGGTAATACCAGCTCCGCTTGCTTTGTGAACACAACCCTCCCATCCAAGAAAGGAGGTTTCGTATCTATCCCCAAGGAAAGGGAAAAAAGCAATGACGAGATAAGAAAAGATGTATATATAACAAGAAGCTGAGTCACCAGGATTAATGGCACAGGAATATTTTAACGCCTAGCCCTAGGTAAGGGATATCTAAGTTATCATACCATGAACAAGAAGAATAACTTTGCGCTCATCCTCGTCATCAAATTCTGTCTGCACTTCATTTATTGTAATAGCTCCAGATCTCAACAGTTGTCGATCCTCCCACTGAGTATTATCAGCTGTGCGCTGTGATAATTTTTTGCTCTGAGCAAGGGTCATCTTTGTCCCATCCCTCCTGACCTGTATTTGAAAACCAAACATAGAGTTGCATTTAGGGACGTGAAGTTAAATCAAGAGAATTTGGGTACTTAATGTGTATGGTGGATGGTAAGCTTATGAGTTCTATCGTGTTAGTATTTTTTCATGTTGATTGAAACTTAACATCATAGATTTGAAATGAGTAGTATACAACTGCGATCTGAAAAACTTCTAATGTCAACTGCTCAAATTACTCAAAATAACGTGCTGTTATCATTCAAACCAACCCTAACTCTATGGAGAACATTGTCTTCATAAACAATTCCAATTGAATTCAATCCCCAACCTTTAATCCAATATTCAGTTATGGAGGGAAAGCGGAGAGAATACAGAATAACTTAGCAAACGTGCGGTCACAACAATGTAGCTCTAAATTGCTAAGACAGTTATAACAGTAACGAAAATTTTAAACACAAAACAGATTCTTATTAGCAGAAATTGATATCTCGATGCAACCACATCAAATGCCAACACAATTAAATAAAAACCGAAATCTGAGGCCAAGAAAACAACCCCGCTTCCCATTTGCATAATCAAGAGAAACATCACTGGAACAATAGAAAGACTAAGAACAATTATGGATCCTATTCATCAATGGCTCGAATCTGTAACAGACAAACAGTGCATAAATTAACTCTTATTTCCAAGAAAATAAGACTTTCGGAACTTTCAAAGTTCAGTAAATACTTCCAAAGAGGCATCCAATTGAAGATTGGTTTGGAACTTTAGGCATCTTGAGGTTCTTTGTATATACACACATTCACCACAAGGTAAAAGATGCAATGTGGTGTATACTAAGGGCATTCACATCGAATTCTCTAAAATTCATTCCTCCCCATAACGAAAAGTTAGGTAATGTTACTTTTTGATCTTGCATCAGATTACCTAGTGCTTACCTAAAATGAAGATTCTCTAGAATAGTTACCCAAATCTAAAGAACTACTATTCATTCCTTAAAACATATAAAACTAATATATTCTCTCATGTCACATCATTTCACTATTATTTTTAAAAAGTTAATGTATTATCTCTATTCTCACTCCAACAATATTATTAACTAAAATATAAATATATGTACAAGTTTTTAATATAATTAAATATTAACTATAAATTAATTTTAAATTTAATATTTAAAAATAATTAATGAATTTAAAACTACTAAATATAATGTATAAATTAGGTTTTAGGTATATAGAAAATAGGTAAATGTTTAAAATAATAAATAATACTAATTTTTATTAGTATTTATGAAAAAAAATATTTTCCAAATTACATAATACAAATGTAATTGAATTTAAAATTTTAATATTTATTATTAGAATCAAATTTTAAATTATAATATAAAATTTTAATTTTTTTTCTTAAAGAAATAATAATTTTTTATTATTTGATTCTATTTATATTTTTCTAATATATACAATGAATGTTTTTTAGTATTCTATTTATATTTTTCTTCTCTCTTCTCACTTCTCTTCCTCTTTCTCATATCTTTCTTAAATAAGAATTATATTTATATTTTTCTCATTTATATAACAAATTAATAATTTAAATTTAAATTTGAATATGAATTATCAACATACCCATGATATTATTTTATTAGTATATAAGAAAATAAAATAATATTTTACGATTATATGTATTGGTATGTGTATAATTTTACATTAAAAAATAATATTTTAATCAAATGTAGAGTGTGATAAATAACCCGATGCAAATAATACTAAATAGAAATTCTGTAAAATAATGATAAGGCTCATTTTGTCTTTATTGTAGAGAAGAATGTCGCTAATACTCTTGCTACTAATTTTGAATTTGAAATAGTGATAAGGCTCATTTCTGAAAAAATTGAAAAATAGAAGAAGGAAAAAGTATAAATATTTTCCCTTTTTGTCATAGTAACTTCACATGGAGGTGAATTGGTATTAGGGAGAGAGTGTTTTGTAACCTTTTGCCTTGTGCATTTGAGCAGTTAATTTCTAAATTATCTGCTGAGATTAAATCAGTTTTTTCATTTACATTACGTGCGAGATTCACTATTTTAATATTCGTCGCAAGTTTAGAACTAAACCGGGCTAAATTTGCTTGGTAATTTATGCTAAGTACACATGCCGTATAGCATCCCCACTTTATATTTTTATACATTCTTTAAATAGAGTTGAGGTACTATGCACCCCTCCTTGCTCAAATTTTTGTTTTCTTTTCTCTAGCTTCTAATTAGAAGAAGAAAATATTTAAATTTAAAATACGAAAAAGGGTAATTGTTAGTGTAATTTAATTTCGCATACCTTTCCTTGAATTGTTTGTTTGCTTCTTCTGGTTTCCAATCAGAAAAAAGATAATATATAGATTAGAAAAAGTGTACTAGTTGCAGTTAACTTTATTTAAAATTTAATTTTAATTGTTGTTCACGAAACTCGTTTATAGGCTAACTGGCAAAAGATGCCAAATTCGTTATCCAATATAGGTGTACAAAAGATGGCACTATAAAAATATAAAATGACCCTAGAAAATTGATAAAATACACACTTACCCCTCAAACTATGATAACCATCATTTCTTCATTTGACTTTTGCTTTTACTCTTCATTCATGTGTGTGTGTGTATATATATACATATATTATTTTTATTTATGTAAGAAAGCTCGTGAAGGATCTGATATTTGGGAATAAAATATCAGTGAATAACTGTGTAGTTTAAGAATGATATAGACTTAAGAGTATTTTGGAATGTACAATCAGAAGGATTAAGCCATAAAACGAAAATTGAAAGCTAAATATCGTGGAAAATTATCATCCGGTTGCTAAAAGCCTAAATGTACATATGAAAATTTTTAGATTGAAATATGAGATATCGAGTGGGGTTTGGAACTATGAGGGGCTGAAGCCACCAACCAAATTTTTGCACCGCCATTGCGCAACAGTCCGTTGGATTTTTAAGAGGAAATTTGATAAAAATGAAAGTTTGGGTGTAATCTTGGACATAACATATGGTTTTGGGGTCAAACAAGTTTCCCCAATTTTTAAAATTTTTTTAATTTTTAATTTTTTGTTTTTTGAAGTTTCCCCAATTTATTATCTATGAAATCTCATCAAGTTCTGTAGGAATCTAGAAAGGTTTGACCAATTTTGCCTGATAAATTATGGTCAAAGATAGATCATTTTAGGGCATGAAAAAATTAATTAATAGTTTAGACCATGCTAAAAATGTTGATGTTTTGCATATTTTTTTCCTTTTTTTTCTTTTTGCATAAAGATGTCTAGACCAAAAAATAAAATAAATCCATTGCTAAAAAATTAGAAAACAAAAGAGATAGTACTCTTACCTTTACTTTGTCCCACCTAATTTGTTTAATACCCTAACTCGGATTCCTTGAAAAGGAACATGAATTTGTCCCCAGGCTAAAACATGTAGTTGAAAATCTAAATATACATTTTAATATGTGGATAGGAAGTTGGAAAAGGATTGTTAGTTTTTTTTTTTTCAATATGATTATAGCAATGTTATTAACTAAATAAACAAAAAAATTAAAAATTAAACTTCCTAAAATCAATGTAAATAATTTGAAAATAATTTTACATTGAATATTTATATATATATATATTTATATAATATATATATATATATATATATATGCAAAAAAAAAAAAAAAGTAATGTAAATCATATGAAAATAATGTATGTATGTATATATGTATATGACAAAAATAAAAACAAAAAGAAAATTTAAAAGTTCCAAAACTTTTAACGTAAATTATATGAAATTAATTATACGTTGAATATATATATATTATTAGCTTGTAGATGAACAGAAGTGTGAAATGCATTAAGTATTGTTAATAGATAATGAGAATACAAAAATACCTTAAAGATTTAGTGTAATTTCGATTTTTATCAGTTAATTTCTGATTGTAGGAAAATGGACGACATAGTATTAAGATAATTTGATGGGAAGAGCTTCCACTACAATAGCTTGCGACGAGAGAATCTTGGGTGTTGTTCTTGTGGTACATTGCCGCATAGGCTATCGTATCTCACCTAGAAAGAAAAAAACAAAAATGTTAGAAATTTGACGTTACTATCACACAATATTAATTTTTATGAGTTTCCTTCACATTACAATGCGAAAAAATCCATATTTGAAAGAGTCTTAATCACAACGATAATATATTATTATAATGTATCAAAATTGACATAAGGTATCTGAATGAATTTCCTCAAGGAAAAGTAAATATTACGATAGGAATATTAGTTGCACTACCACAACATGGAAAAGTATAAGAGAAGACTTCTCACTTTATGAGCAAATTCGGTTATATGGTTACCATGACTTTCGATTTTGAATAAGAAATATAACTCTTATACTATTATATATCTTCGAGAGAAGAAAATACCCTTGAATTACTAAAATGTATACACGCTTGTACAATTTAGATATCTACCTACTACATTGACCCATATTTGGACGAACAAACTATTTTTCATTTTGGCTCATTTATTAACGAATTACTCTAATTGTTAACGAGCTGTTAAGAAAGTCATCAACATATTATTTTCAACAATTTTTTTATTGATAAGGAGTTTTTGCACACCATACGCCTTTATTGACATGCGCGATGCTTCTTCCAAAGGGGAAAAAAGCACATTCCAATCCTTGAATTACTAAAATTTATACACGTATGTACAATTTAGATATCTACCTACTACATTGACCCATATTTGGACGAACAAACTATTTTTCATTTTGGCTCATTTATTAACGAATTACTCTAATTGTTAACGAGCTGTTAGGAAATTCATCAACATATTATTTTCAGCATTTTTTTTTTATTGATATGGAGTTTTTGCACATCATACGCCTTTATCGACATGCGCGATGATTCTTTCAAAGGGAAAAAAAACACCTTCCAATCCTTGAATTACTAAAATTTATACACGTATGTACAATTTAGATATCTACCTACTACATTGACCCATATTTGGACGAACACTATTTTTCATTTTGGCTCATTTATTAACGAATTACTCTAATTGTTAACGAGCTGTTAAGAAAGTCATCAACATATTATTTTCAGCGTTCTTTTCATTAATATTGAGTTTTTGCACATTGTATGCCTTGATCGATATGCGCAATGATTCTTCCAAAGGGAAAAAAAGCACCTTCCAATCCTTTGATATTTTTACATTTTAAATCAAGAATAATGTTTATTGAAACTAATATTGAACTAGATTATTATTTTCAAATACAAATTCCTGTATTTCTTTTCTCTAAATTCACTTTGTCTCCATTTAGGGTGTATATATATATATATATACACATCATTATAAATAATAGTGGGCGGAACTCAACCCGCCTAAGTAGCTAGATTTAAGGAGTCTTTTGAGGTCCGGTAGCCCACACTCAAATATACCCTTTTTCTCTCTCTCTATATATCTCTCTCTCTATATCTATCTATCTATCTCAAGTCCCAATATCAGAGAATAACAGTTTACAGAGAGAAAGAGAGAGAGAGAGAGAGACTGAGTGAGGAAAAAGAAAGAGAAAAAGAAAATAAGGAAAAGATCCAGTGCTTCATGTTTCAAGATCATAGCTTGTGGTAGCGATTCTGCTGATAATGACGATACCCACCAAGCTCCTGAGGTATATATCTATGCATATGCATATGTATATGTATCTGGATATTCTTATCTGATCTGTTTGCTTGCGAGAAATGCAGTTCATGTAATTGAGTTTACAATCCGCTCTATTTGACTTGTGGGTATGATTTTTTCCTTTTCTGATGCATTGATTTGAATTTTTTTTTTCCATTTTTTGATAGAAGTGCGATTTTATACATACTTGTACGTAGGAATTTAGTGTATACCACCACACCTGTACTGATACGGTGGATAGAGGCTGAGACTGATTTTTTATTGTAACATTGATTTTTTTTTCTAGGTATCAATTTTCTATCTCTCATGTGTCTACCACCGATACACAGGAAATTCATATATACAAGTATGTATAAAATCACACTTTTACTAGGTACATGGTTATTATTTTTCAATGAAAATTTTCCTTTTTTGATACATGGGCATGTGTTTTCCTTTATGTATATGTATCTATATATTCTTATCTGATCTGACAGCTTGTTGGTTTTATCTGAGAAATGCAGTTCATAGGAGGGTCTAAATTGGTCTTTTTTTTTTTTTGGCTATCAGAATGTAATTGATTTTTAAAATCTGCTTAATTTGACTTGTGGGTATGATTTTCTCCTTTCTGATAGATTGAATTGAATTTTTTTTTTCCTTTTTTGGTATATGGTTACTAATTTTTTCGTGCTTTTTCCCCCCTTTCCGATTCATGGGTTTGGATTTTTTCCAGTATGTCTATGTATATGTATCTATATATTCTTATCTGACCTATCTTCTTGTTGGCTTTGCTCTCTGCTTCGTATACAGTTTGGTTGACAAAAATGTAGGTATAAATTGGTCTCTTTTGCTATCTGAATGTAATTGATTTTAAATTCAGCTCAATTTGGCTGTGGATATATTTCTTTTTTCTTCTGATGCATTGATTTCAATTTTTTTTTCCGAAGTTGATAAATTTTGCTATCAGAATGTAATTGATTTTGAAATCTGCTCAATTTGTCTGTGTTTATGAAACCTTTTCCATTCTGATACATTGATATGGATTATTTTTTTCTAAATTGGTCTTTTTTTGGCTTACCAAAATGTAATCGATTTTAAAATCTGCTCAATTTGTCTGTGATGTCACTTTCCCCCCCCAATTGGTATTTTTTTGCTATCAGAATGTTATTGATTTAAAATTCTTTTCAATCTGAATGTGGGTATGATTTTGTCCTTTGGTGTGAAAAATTTGCTTTTAGCTGATACAAAATACTTGATCTAGTGATTGTTATGTATATGTATCTATTTATTCTTATTATCTGATTTGACCGGTTGTTGGCTTTGCTTTCTGCTTTGTTATTTGTTTGGTTGTTGAGAAAA